>JAMPIV010009948.1:0-92500 GCA_024509875.1 Oreohelix idahoensis | reverse complement strand
GCCCTCCAAATTAATACAACAGTCAGTGGTCTCACAAGTGGATGTGAGTATAATGATCTGCAAAAACGAACTGCTACATTGAGTATGATCCAAGAAAGCTATCCCGATCAATCATGGATACATGCCTATACAGATGGATCAGCAACTAATGCTGTTAGGAATGGAGGTGCCGGTATCTTTATCTCATATCCTGACAACCACTATGAGACTAGGCACATTCCCACTGGTAAATTCTGTTCCAACTATACAGCTGAGGTTCAAGCTCTAGAGCAAGCTGCAAATATGATTTATAACACCAACTCTGACTGCCACCAGGTAGTCATCCTCACAGATGCACTGTCTGTCCTGCAAGCTCTCAAGGGTGGTAAACTCCCGCATCTGAGAAATGAACTAAACAAGGTAGCGCCAAAAAGAGAACCATACTTCAGTGGGTACCATCTCATTGTGGTGTACCCGGAAATGAAAAGGCAGATAAACTTGCAAAAAAGGGAGGAGAATGTGAACAAGAAGATAATGAAGTCACATACTTTGAGAAAAAGAGAGCTATCCAGATTATCAGAAGAGAACAGAACCAACCCAAAGACGACTATCACACTCTCGACCGGCAGGGACAGACAACTATTTTTCAACTCAGGACAGGGCATAACAAACTGAATAAACACATGCACAAGCTACGATTGTCTGCTTCACCACTGTGCACATGTGGATTAAACGAACAAACTGCTGAGCATGTTCTACAGGACTGTCCTCTGTATGACCAGTTAAGAAAGATATACTGGCCCAATGACTCAACACTAAACTCAAAGCTATATGGAGTTAAAGAGGAACTTCAAACAACAGTCGAATTCATCATGAGAACTCGTCTGACGGTGTAATCATCAAAGATGCGATCGCAAGAAGAAGAAGAAGAAAACCAGTGTAAATGTCTATGTAAACCGATTCACTTTAAAATAATGACAGTTTTCAAGCTTTTCAACCAGTGTTGATGTAAATGAAAATATATTCTATCTATATTGTGAACATTTGTCAACCAATGTAAATGTAAACATATTGTATCTATACTATTAACCTTTTCATTTGAATGTAAAGTAAATATAAAACTATTCAATTTAAATGTAAAGAAAGTTTCATCTCGAGGGATTAAGCTTAATTCTCACCGAGGGTTAATTCTGAGGTAGATGTGATTGTGGAATAGGAGAAAGTGGACACATAACTATGTGTCGGGAAACTCAATACTCAGAGGGTATTTGTTTCTATTTTACCATACTAGTTGGTGGTATCAGCTGAGGGTACTAATCTCTGAAACAGTCAGGTTAAAAGTTGACTGACGTCGAGCTATCGAGCTAGACACCATCATCAGAGGGTCTTAGAGACGCGGGACCAGCTTTGCAGTTACTTCCTGATCATACTTGGAACGTGCTGCGCCTTTAATCTTGGCCAGAGACGCGAGAACTCCAGTGACCTATCTGCACAGAACCCAAAAAAACCCAGCAGGAGAAGAAACTACCATTTGCAGCTAAGTCAAACCTAAAAGCTGCCAAGTGACTTCTTTCATAAAACACTACCATCGCACGATGATGAGTATTTTCTGTTAAAGATTATTCACTTTTTAACTGTTAAAACTTAGTTGATTATTAAATTTGTTATTTGTAAATATACAAATTTAACGTCGATTTAATCATTTTGGATGTACTGCAGCTATACCCTAATAATAAGAATTCCAATGAGTAAATCAGGGTGGGGGCTTGAACGAGCTGAAATTAATAATTGCTTAATTCTTCATAAAAGGCGGCAGATCAGATATAAGTTAACAATTGCTCTGCCCAAGGCAGCATTGTTCTTGACTTCTGAAATATCTTATGAACACTCCCTTGAGATAGAAGCATCATTATCCTGCTATCTCCAACTCTGCCAAGAGTAATCTTGTGCGAAGGTAGACACCCTTGAAGACCCATATTAGATACTGTTGGACCACTACTGCAAAGCAGGGGAGGCAATTCTGTGACAGCCGACGCCACTCTGACCTCCTTTCTCTTTGCCTCAGTATAAGAAAGTTCCTCCTGATGGAATCGAAAAGTGTCACTGGCCCGACTATCTGTGCTCTGGGATGCCCAGGATATCGATGTTTAGTCTTTCCATCTCGTTCTTAAATATGTGCTGTTTTCCTTGATATAAGCTTCTGACGTTCCATGTTCCTATTTTGATTATTTTTCTAAGACAAATGACATGGTTTTCCGTGGTAACACAGTCAGGCTTTTGGCCGTCATCACGACTACCTGTACTGACGCTGCCAACGATCTCCTACCCAGTTAAATATGATCTGCCTGGCATGGGGGAACTCAGCACCAGATCGTTGAGTAATATTCAGATTAGCCATTATGGATTTATTGGTATTGTACATCCAGTAGTTTGCCAACTGCTTTCTGGATGGTTCTGGCCGCTTACCATTACAGTTCATGGTGCGGCCTCAGCCCGATACCAAGCCTTTCCAACTCCTGCCCTAGAAGCCGTTGTCAATGTATTATTGATCATTCGCCCGTTCGGCCAGCAGTTGTGTGTAATCTTTAAAGGGGACCTCCCTTTTTCAATTTACTCACGTAGTTCTGCCGGCCAGTCAAAGCTGTTGCCCAGGGGGTGGCGCTGCCGTACACAAGCTGACTCGAGGAGGGAGCCATACATGAGCTGACCTGGAGTGGGGGAACCCAGGACTTCCTCAAAAAGAGGAAGTGGCTGCCTCTCACCGTGAGGTACTATCCCTTACAAACTCCAGTCCGAACCCCCTCCCCCCCCCCCCCCCCCCCCCCCCCCCCCCGCCCCCCCGCCCCCCCCCCCCCCCCCCCCCCCCCCCCCCCCCCCCCCCCCCCCCCCCCCCCCCCCCCCCCCCCCCCCCCCCCCCCCCCCCCCCCCCCCCCCCCCCCCCCCCCCCCCCCCCCCCCCCCCCCCCCCCCCCCATTCCCTGTGATGCTACACTGTAATTCTGACTTTCATCAGGCCCGATTCTGTTTTGAGTTTCACCATTTCTCTTCTCTTTGTAATTATATGGGTTTGCCTTGTGTCTTCTCATGTGAATATATCGTGTTCGGTATTTTTGAGGAGGTAATTTTAATGGGTTCATTTTATGGTGGTAGGTTTATTTTTCACTCGGCCAGTTTTACTTTCTTATGATTTTTCGCGATTCCCGTAGATTTCGTTGTTTACGAAAAACATCGCCATTTCCGGCACGCGATATGACGAGACCGGAAGCACGCGGGATTTGCGTGGGTTGATAGTATCGATTTTTCCTAGCGCTGCCATTGGTCCGCGAGATGCGTGGGAGAGGAATTCGCGTGGGTGTTTTCTCTTGTATATAATGAGAGAGGAAACTGCGGGCAATTGTCTCTGAAGAAATAATTGCCTGGCCGGACGACTACGTATTTTATCGTCTCCATTTTTGCGGGGAAAAACCGCGATAAATTTGGTATGTAACATTTTATTAATTCGTTTTACTTATTAGTGGGTCTTTTAAAATTCGCCCGTAGTTAATTTTTTTCGGGGGACATTAACTTTTCAGTTTTAAAATAAACGATAGTGCCATCCATTATCAATTTTTTGAAGAACGACGTAAATGCAACAGTATGCTTATTCTTTCTATGATTTTGGCAGTAGATAGGAGTGTGTGAAGTTGTGAGAAACACGTGTGCCCATACTGGTAGAATGTTATGTAAAACCACCATTTATTTCTGTGTATTTACTAATGTAATTTATGGGGAAATCCCTGGTGTGTTCGTTAATTTTTCTGAGCCTTAAAAATGTGAGAAATATTGTCGGAGGGTTCAGATTTACGTTGTAAGGGAATTATACTGCTTAGGGAAGGAAACTATTCCTATAGCGAGATTTAATTTAATTTTGGAGCAAGCCGGGAAACCTCATGTGTAAATGTTAAAAAGGAGACCCCGGAATTTAGGACAAAGGAATTCCCTAGTTGTAAAGAAGGTTGGGACAATTTAGGACAAAGGAATTCCCTAGTTGTAAAGAAGGTTGGGACACGTGATCGGCCATGCGGGGATAGTGGTATTTTATGTATTGTGTGAAGAACGAGAGAAGGAGAGAGATTTAAGTGCCACGTGGGTAATATTAATTTTTGTATTGTTGTACATGACGAGTGAGCCACGTGGGCAATATTATTTTTTGTATTGTTGTGAATGACGAGTGAAGGGGAGTTAGGTTAGAGATGCGTTAGGTTGGAATTGTTATACAATAGACGCATCTTCTTTTAATTTCAGCAAGTCCCGGCAAGAATAGTGGGAAGCGTAAAGTTGCCCATGTGCAAAATTACCCACGGCAACAGGACCTAGCTTAAGGGTCAGACCTATGGTCTCTGGCAGTGAAGTCCCTATGCTTCAGCTGGACCAAGGTTTATTTATCATACAGCCGAGAGCATCGCTATTATAGTCTCTAACAACGGCAGGTGGCCGGGAGACTGGTTTCATTTTTGTACAGCCTGTTCAGCTGGACCATGGTTTAATTATCATACAGCCGAGAGCATCGCTATTATAGTCTCTAGCAACGGCAGGTGGCCGGGAGACTGGTTTCAATTTCGTACAGCCGGAAATCAAGGCTGTGTTTTGCCTCTAAATCCGGAGTGGGAGAAAAGGGGAAAGTTTGCTCAGCAGCAGAGAAGCGTCTACAGTTAATCAAGTCCCTCATGCTTGATATCCGAACATCGTCATCACCAAAATCAGGAACAGGTGACAGGGTTACCATACCTAGGTCCTGATAGAAATCGAGAAGAGAGTAACGGAGACGCCGCATCATCAGCCCTCGAATGTTGGAGAGACACTGAGATCAAGTGAGAAAGATAGAGAAGGAGGGAGAAAATAGACAGGACCAGTAGGGTCTGTTCAGTATCCATTGGACGGATAGACACTGAGTCTGCGTTCGAAAAACCAAGTCTATTATTTTAGCATTTCTTGTGGTGTAGTTATCGGCGCATATCGCCCAACTAGTAGAAAGCTGTGTAGCGTTTCGTTGAGGAAGAAGTCACCAGGACTAAGACAGTAGAAATTTATTAGTGGTAGAGAGTGGAGGCTAAAAGTTGACAGCCCCACCAAATTAGATTGGGTTTTAATCACTAACCAATTTTATTGTTCCTCAGCAGGGTGACAGAAAGAGTGAATGTGATTTGGGGGTTTTTTTTTTTGTCTCTCGAGTCTCTCAATTTAATTGTTACTTGTTTTCAGGCCGTGCAACAGTGCACGCTATCGACTGACTTGATGACGTAATATGCCATTTTATGTTTTTCTTGTATGTAAATAAATATATACATATATTATTTTTTACTGGATCAGCTTCTATTCTTTACTATACTTACTCTATGTTGTCTGTATAGTGGTGTTTGTGGTCGTATTTATACACCTTATCTCCTTGTATTTAAAGGAAGTCAGAGGAGGGCGAGACTATAGCCAGTCTAAAGTCACGAAGCGGCAAGGGGAGATTCAAATCCTGGTTCTATCCCTTGAGCCAATAGTCGCGTCTGTCCACAGGCATGTCATTTTCCATCTAAATTCTACTTTCTCAGACTTTCTCATACTAGGGTCTTGCTTTCATTCAGGCACACCCTATAAAATTAAAACCACTTCGTGACATCCCCCCCCCCCTCCCCCGCACCTTTACTCGCTGCTTTACATTGTCTTCCACTTATGCTCTTGTACACATTCGAACTTTTTTCTAATCTAGAAGTGTAAATCCCGTCATGCCGGACATTTTTTCCCTTTGAGGCGTGTACCTTTGACCTCTGAATGGGAAGCAAAAGGGACCAAATAGCACAATTTACCCAAATTATAACCCACTGTGGCGAAATGGTTGTTACTCCATATTTTCCAACCCGCCCCCTTCGTTTTTTTCTCCTAGTTTTTTTCTAGAGTTACTGACTCCCTGTATTTCGTTCTTTTCATGTGGTTATACGGGGCAGTAACCCCCATTATTACTCGGTCAGACACCCACCCGGCAGAGTGGTTTTGTCCTTTGATTTCGTGTTTATTAGGCCAACAACAATTGACGTAAGGATGCGTAAGAGCATCTGGCATCGGACAGCGGGAGGGATTCTTCTCCGCTCGTAAACATCGTTGAACACGAGCGGTAATCCCTTTCTGCTTTCGTTTGAAACACCAATTCACTGTCCACGTGAGTTCCCCTCTTCCATTTCTGTAGGGGCGGCTTGGTCTTTTGAGTGCAGTTTCTTCCAGAAGACCTGTCTCAGTAGTCCTGTCGAATGACATCACGTTACGTAGAAACTTGGGCGGTCATTCGTGTCTGGGTCTTTGACAAACGGAGTCGGTCATCGTTTTCATGTTTCCTAGAGCTCCTATTACGTTAGTCTTACGATGGTTCTAGAGGCACGTGGAGCGCAGGTGTTGTTGTTTTCGATTTTAGCAGAAACGGCCATCAACCCGTTACGCAAAATATTTTGGTAGTTACGTCTTTTACAGAAAGTTCTGGTCCAGTATTACGTGTCTTTTTCTGGTGCTTTGTGCACGTGTTCACGTCTGGTTGAACATCTGCGACTGTAGTTGATAGTATATAAGAGGTCGGCCATCAACCCGTTACGCAAAATATTTTGGTAGTTACGTCTTTTACAGAAAGTTCTGGTCCAGTATTACGTGTCTTTTTCTGGTGTTTTGTGCACGTGTTCACGTCTGGTTGAACATCTGCGACTGTAGTTGATAGTATATAAGAGGTCCTTGTATGTCTGTAAATTGCTTCAGTTTTGGAAATTCTTGCCGGGGAAATAGCAACATAAGACAGGTTGCCCGCTTGTGAGTTTAGTGGGATATTCTGACCTTTGTTCGGTAAGCGAATTTTTAAATGCTAATATTATAAGTAATTTTTGCAATGGCTTTATAATGGACAGAGTATTTCTTCGTAAAGGATGTTTACTAGTGTGGTAATTAATGCAATCATTTAACGCGCCACCTAAGATATAGCCAGTTGGTTTGGAGAGGGTGCTTCTTTTTATATGACAAGAGCCTCATGGTTATGTTACATTATGCCTGACGTACGGCATGAAAAGTATAAACAGAGTCCCCTGATCTATGGATAACTAAGTTATGACGTTTTTAACACACATTCAGGTTAACCTGAATACAGTAATGTAATTTTTTTGGCCTCAGTGGCGGATTTGTGTATAATATAATTCTTTTCCACACCATGTAACTTGAACTAAAGTAAGCATCGGTACATTAATTGATAGTCTAAATTCATGTATAATATTTCTATCGTTGTTATATGTGTTATGTAATTATTAAATTGTCGAACGCCTACGCGACAAGGTAGATGTGTGACAGAATGGTTTGTGCATGTATTTTGTGTGATCTCTCACACCTTCAGCCCTCGGCAGTATCCTTTCTTTTTCTTCATTTTTCTAACTCATCGCTTTTATTTGGCATAAATCATGCCTTTTCATTCGTTATTTTCACTATTTCTCTCTATGCTAGACATAGCATGAAGTCTCTAACACGCCACTCCCATATGGCAGTATTTGCTACGGGAGTAATGCGTATCTTATTGTTTGCCACTCCTCAGACGTGTTTACACTCCGCCAGCTGAACGGTGGTATTATCGTAACAATACCCAGTCGTCAGACCTGTCACCCACCTATCGCATAATCCGTCTGACCACCTGTGGAAACGTGTCCGTCAAACATTTAACCCCATTGGAAAGCTGTTGATCATGTTGACACAAGCTTGTATTGTGCGTACGATGAAAGAAGACAACACTGTATGACCAGACATCTGTCTGGCGGAGGCATGCAGATATGGGGGATAATTGGATAATCTGTCGGGCTAGACATCTGGGCGGAAATCATTACGCCAGAGAAACACGGTCACAATATTGTGATAAACAGAGGTGCGCCGGAAGTCTTATGTAACGATTTGACATCACTGTTGTAAGAGGCCACGCGTGTATATTAAAATTAATATTTTAAATACGCGTGTGATGAGTAATGATAAACTTCCCCACCCAAAAAGTGCTAGACATATTTGACTGGTTCGCCAGAAGCTACAATGAATTGTTTAGAACATTCAGCAGGAATTACGGCTGGGATTTGAGACTCCGGAGATATACTGTAGAAATCAGACACAGAACAGCACAGACTGCATCGCAGCGTCAACTAAACACCTCCTACAAGTCAGAGGAAAGAGGATAGGACTTACAATTCCACAACTATAAGTACCAGATCGAGTATTGGGCAACTTTGGAATTCACAAGTAAACCCGCAGTTTTAATACAAGACTGGAAACTTTGGAATTTTATCACAAGGAGTCAGAGAGGAATTTTAACAAAAGTTTTCCAAGGCAGGATTCATAGAACACCAGCCGTCAGAGGAATTAACTCACATTTCCCAGACCAAGTAATAAGAGGAATTATACAAACAGTTTTCCCAGGCCACGAATTTACAGAACCCCAGCCGACAGAAGAATTAACTTAAATTTCCAGACCTAAGTGATTCGAACAGCATATAACTAAAGGGCTGTGGGTCCATTCTAAATCTATGCCATGAGAAGTGTGTATTCCCACAATTTTGGGGTAAGTGTAAACAATGTATATACTAATGTAAATTCCACAGGTTTCTTGCTAATTGGTTATATACGAGGCTGGCAACCTCAACATATGAAAATAGTATATTCATGAACCACTACAGCAAGAGCTTGTCATTGCGGGAAACTCGACAGCAGAGATGACCCCAGAATTCAGACGGGTGTAAGGACGAGTAATGAGTGGTGATTACATCACATGTGCCTAAAGTGTATAGATCATTTTGTGAGATTTATATACCTTTTTTAATTGTTTTTCAGGCAAATCATTCTTCATGCACTCCAGACGCAATTTCCTAGTTAATACCCAGAAGGATATTGTTGAATTTTCATCATACTCATCACCAAAAAGAAGTGACGGAAACCACAGCTGCAGGACTCATCTGGAGCTAAGTTGTGTGTAACAGGCTACAGCAAAAATACGGACATTAACGCCCTACCAAAACCTCAATGAGGAAAAATTTAATATAACTTTCACCCCATTTAATCCTTATTTTAACTTGTTGAACTAATTGACTATTAAATTTGTTGTATGTTATTTTAAACTAAACAATAATAGTTGATTCAGTTTATATGTACGAAAGCAAACGTATGAGCCAGTTTTTCTTGATATATATATATATATATATATATATATATATATATATATATATATATATATATATATATATATATATCAAGAAAAACTGGGTCATACGTTAGCTTTCGTACATATAAACTGAATAAACTATTATTGTTTAGTTTAAAATAACATACAACAAATTTAATAGTCAATTAGTTCAACAAGTTAAAATAAGGATTAAATGGGGTGAAAGTTATATTAAATTTTTCCTCATTGAGGTTTTGGTAGGGCGTTAATGTCCGTATTTTTGCTGTAGCCTGTTACACACAACTTAGCTCCAGATGAGTCCTGCAGCTGTGGTTTCCGTCACTATATATACGTAGTATAGAATTAACCTAACAATATACATGATTCAAGTATCAGTATAGTAGGATGAATAAGAATACAAATAGTATCAAGTGACATATAAATGCAACATGAAAGTATAATCCACATATGAACCGCTACCGAATAGTCAGTAGAAGAAATGGACTAAAATGAAGAATAATCAGGAAAGACAGAAGAAAAAACATAGATATGTCTGCAGAGAACGATGGATTAATACATCGTAATAACCATTTGATCAAAAACGTATTCTATAAATACATATAATGATGACAAGAAAGTATAGGACACAAAGACAATGTACGTGTATATCTAACAACCACAAAAGAAAGCTGTAGATAACCGAAGCATAATCTAACCTTAACCCCGTTATCCAACTTATTCATAAGTAACCATCAACCATCAGACATCATACACAAAAAATAATGCCGTTATACATAAACTCAAAATAACGCACCATGAAGCGTTAAGTAAAAACAAATCATTACTACCTCTAGCGCACAGTTAAGCGCAGGGTACCGAAAAATTTTACAATCTTAGAAAACATTTTCCAAAAAGTAAAAAACAAAAATATTTCATAACGCTAAGTTAAATAAAAATGGTATTTTAACTTTTTTTAGCTTTACCTTACATTAATATACCAACAATGTAATTAGGCTAACAAAAATGTGTGACATACAAAAATCTTTATACTTAAGCAGACACAAAATAAAAACAATCTGCTGGAAAATGATACATGTCTAAATCGCAAGAACAAAAAAAATCACATTATTTTAAGCTCACAGGTGTTATTGTTTCGAAAAACCTCAGAAACCAATGTTTCAGAATATGTTCTCAACTTGCAATACAAAATTAACTCTGATATAATCAAACTATGTTTCCAAAATTATTTTCCACAATGTAATGGTTACTACATAATGTCTTAGAATGCTAATACATAAATAAACATGACATCAAAACACAAGAAAAAATTCTAAATTTAGTGAGTACAGAGACTCTCTAAAGACGACTACTGTACCATACCTAGCTAATGAGGTTGTGCATAGGGCTGACAAACTCATCATGCATATAAAAACAGTCCTAATAATCATCGCTGCAAAAAGACATCAATGTTTGATGTATCAGCTCTCGTAGCGCTAAGCTCACAACAGAGCATAAAGGTCAACCATGAATTGACTACATGAGCATAGTCTTCTGACTAGCGTGCGTAAATACTATAGTCCACTGATTTCATCAAAAAGTTACAGAGACAAGTCACTCGCAAATGATATCATATACCTTATTGCGATCATAATACATACAATATTCGTCATAACACAATAGTGTAAGAATACTATGAAAATAATTGTTGCATCATCAAAACATCGTCGTACATAAAATAAATATGTGCATAAACAGTGCATAAAACAATGAGATTACGCATTATCTAATAGAAGTTATATGGTATCTTAATACAATTCTATATATAATATCCTATATTTATTTGATACAATAATATCTATATCTTAAAGAAGTTGAACAGACAATAATTCCAGCTGTGTTGAATAGTCTCATAAACTTGGCAAGATACTCGCATACAATTCAGATTCGACTTGCTGTCCGGTTTACTTGGTTAACCACATGAATACAAGGTGGCATACCTTACTCTCTCTGTTAATGTAACACCGGATCATAGACTTTCATTGCAAAGCTGTCGCTGTGAAAATATACAAATGAAAAAAAATTCTCTTTTAATTCACAGTAAGATTTAACGATGTAAAACGGAAATTAACGTTACATTTACCTAAAACTGTGGCTTGTATGAACCTGTAGCCCTTTTACCGATCAACAAGCCTTCCCTTGACACGTGTAAACACCACAGGAGGCTTATGGGGCAGAAAATGATCGTAGCTCAAGGTCGTCGCTATTGGATGCTGAAAAAAATTTGCTACCCTCATAACAGCGAGATACTCTCTCAAAACCACAAGCAGTTGTATTAGAGACTCTATTTTTATTATTATTACCTTGTTTATTAATGACTTTAGGCCTTTGTTGAGAAAAGTTAACATAGTTGTCATTATTATTTCTCTTTTGATAAAAATATCTGCCATATTGGTTATATTGTCTTCTAGACTTATTATCGTAAAATTGATAATCTTTCCTGTTAATCATTTTTACCATACTTCTCAAAATCCTCAGAACCAAAATATTTAGATCTGTTAAACTGTTTCAAGGCCTGAAATCCCATCCGCTGCAGACCCAAATAGAACAGTCCCAACTAAGATGGTTTGGCCATGTCTGCAGAATGGGAGAAGATCGGCTACCACGACAAGCATGGGAAACAAAGAGCCAGGGATCCAGACCTCCAGGACGACCCAGAGTTCGCGGGGAGGACAACATTAGACAATCTTTGAAGGACCGAGGACTAGAATGGAACCAGGCCAGGAAGAAGACAGCTGATAGAATAGTCTGGCGCTCTCTCTTCCAAACCTCTACACCTCACGGTAGAAGGGGAACGACTAAGTAAGTAAGTAAACTGTTTCTGGTTTCTTGGAGAAGACAGATTACAATTTGCTGATCTCCCTTGATAATGTTTAAAATCTGTATTATCTCTCCTGTCAAGATTGTTTTTCTTCTTTTCGGTGGCAGCGTGCTTAACCTCTGAATCAGTAATAGGGATAATAAAATCCTTATGGCTGCTAACATACTGAGTATTACTTTGGGCACAAGTACTACTAGTCTTGTCCCTTGTTATGTTTTTATGAGGCTTTCCCACTTCAGATACAAGGTTAGTTTTTTGAACTTTGACATGAAATTTATCCTTGTCTTTACTGTGATGTACGGAATCAAGTATCACAGTAGAATTAACCTTGTTGGCCTGTCGCCAGGAATTATTAATATTACCAGAATAGTCACTAGTACGATGAAAATTATATCTGCCACGCAAGGATTTCCGCTCACCACGTTTGATGTCAGTATAGGCATCGAGTGTCTGTTGCTGACTCGACGTCTTTAAGACGTGTTGATAACCGTCTTTCTGTCTAACTTTGTCAATATTAACAGTAGACAGCATTTTTCTACCTAAAATTATATTAACCAAACCGTCCACTCTTTCACTTAATTCCGTAATTTCAATATTTTTAAGTGAAATCTGTTCACTTTGTTTCTTAATTACGTCATCGAATGTCAAAACTCTACATCTTTCCTCCGCTAGTAATTTCTCAATCTTAGCTAATTTATCCTTCTCCATTATTAACTCTTCCAATCTCTTCTTCTCTTCTTTTTGTGCTAAATTGGCTGCTGAAGCTGGTGCAACTGTATCGGCAACAGCAGCAAACTTTAATGAGTCCTTTAAGAACTCCTTAGTCCTTTCTGCTTCCTTGAATGTGTAGTCCGTTTCAACAGCAATAGCCAACAAGCGTTTGAACCCGTTGATCAATGAATGTGGGGCAGAAGAGGCTGTTGGGTAGCCACTACACTTTTCCCTATTTGCTGTTAACTGTGTTAACTCCATATGAAGCGCCCCGGTCTTACTCATCTGGCCATTCTCAAGCTTATTAACTTTCTCGGGAAATGCCAAATACTTTTCTCTAAGTCGACGACCGAAAATCGCATTGTCATCCAATAAATCACAACGTGTTTCCTTACATAAGTTTTCACATTTTTTTGCCTGAATTCTCAATTTCTCATGTATCTCTTTCTTTTCTTTCAATTGGCAACTGAGAATCTCATTATCATCTAACACATTATGAAGCATTTCTATGTAAGTCTTCTCACGAACATTGCTCTCAACCTTCAACTTGTCATACTTCTCTTTCTGTTCTTGAAGTTTGTGCGTGAGATTAATAGTTTCGCCTTGTTTATCTCCGAGCCTAGCTTCCAAGTATTCAATCTTGCACAATGCCGAATTTAATGCTTCTTGCCCTCTTTCAAGATCCAAGTTTGATTTATATAAATCACTTTCAAGTTTAGTCACTTTTGCCTGTAATTTACTCTCTTTAGCAACACTTTCTAAAATCTTTGCCCTTTCCTGTAGCGCACTTTGTTTAATGCCTTCTATCTGCTCTTCATCCCTTAACTCCTCTTTCTGTTCATCAGAAGTATGGTTGTGGATTATTTTGAACATGCTTTGCACTATATGTCCGTGTTCAAGCTCAATATACTGTCGCAAAAACAGACGAAGGTGCCGTAGCAAATTCACCAAATCCTTGGCCATTACCAAATTGCAAACAAACTTAAAGTTATGTTTAGCAAATAACTCCAGGGATGTTGACACATTAATCAAAAGATCATCCATTATCCATTCTCCAAGTCGCGCACCTCTCAATCCCTTACCATCTCTACCTACTACCAATGCAGACTCCAACATAGGCCTTATATCTGTAGGGTACGTATTACGATCCATGGTGATTCACTCACCAAGTCCACTGTATATATATATATTCACCAGTTATAATTACCACAAGTCTATGTCCCTAAAAATTCGGAAAATTACCTTTTTCAGCTCACCAAGCTAAATATCCTTTCAAGTAATTGCAAGTATCAGTTAATTACTTTATATCATAGTAGCATAAGTTCATGTGCATAGAACCTTTGTAAAAGTATATACCAATATGAGGGATACCTTTATATCAATTTGAGTGGTGTCAATATTATGTGAAATAGCCTTAAACACTTATGCACTAAAGTCTTACAATAAGTTACAAACAACTAACATATTATATAGACAGTAAGAACAACGATTACAAAGACAAGGTACTACAGAACAAACGATAACGTTCGCAGAAGTCAACTGAACAGTAAGGCTTAACTAAGGCAAAAAATTTTTCAAAGCATGAAATGATAACCGCGAATAATGGCAAGATAATAACCAACACCGTATATAAACGAAAATGTGTATAAAAACTGAAAGATAGGAAATAGAGAAAAACGCTCACAAACAAATTAATCAATAAACTAAAAAACAGAGAAAAATACTATGAGAACCACAATGAAACGTTACTTCACAACTATACACTTACTTGTCCCAAGAGACAAATCTCAAACCAGACTTCGGTAAGGTCTGTAGCCTTAAACCGGAATTATCACAAACTTGACACTTACAAAACAAATCCTAAAGAACACTTATGAAGTCCTGGGTAAACTGGGATATAATCTTCATAAGTAGACATGAAACAGAATATTTAACATGAAATACTCATTACAACAAATAGTACACAATATATATAGGAAGACTTGTTGACACAAGATAATATGGCACAGTTTTCACAATATAAACCACTTATCTTCAATAAAGGGAAATACGCCCGTCCAAAACGCTGAACATCACAACGTCTGCTGAGGAAAACAGTTCACCGCCTAAGGTCACCGCAGCTTGACACTTCTCACTTCAAGTCCTTTGTCCTTGCTAAGGTATGTGTGCTCGTAAACTGCACAGGTAAACATGAACTGTATTACTGTCAATCATCTACTAGAGGCACCCGTGTAGAATGACTGCATATCAGCTTGAATTCCCTCTGTAACTGTAGGGGTACACAGTCTGTCAATCTCGTTGATAATCCACTTGAAAGGAAGTACTTGACATCTCTTGTTTACTTTGATGGTAAACTTCTGTAATTGCGTCACCAAAATACTGGCACAGTTCACTTGAAAACTTCAATTCAAAAAGCAGAACTGAATCATGAAGCATATCTTGGCAATGGAAATGTTAGATATGTTATAGTCCTCTATGTAGATGGGTATTAATAAGTTTCAAACCCGGTCTATTTCTCGCCAGAGGCATTAATAAGTTGCACTTCATCAGATATGTTACCTCATAGTTATGTTAACGTCTGTTTTTGGGTAAGTCTTATATAGTAGGTATCACACCATGTAAGTTTGAAAACCACCACTATTGCATCCGTAGTTGGTGATGTCATCAATGTAAAGTTTGCTAATGATGATGGATTCTTAAATGCGCCACACAGCATAGAAGAAAGTCACATAAGGCAGATGACGTGGGATCACGTCCGAAAGTTATGTCCACGACTGTTGCCGCTAGGATTAATATTGCCGCTACTGTAACAATCAGTATATGTTGCAAAACGATGTTGCATCCACTGTTGCAGATGAAGTGAACAATTGCTAACCATAGAGTACTCGAATACCAAGGTTGCTATATATTATATCACGCCACCCAGGCTACTTATTATAAATGTCGTAAGTTCGATCCAACTTGAACTGGAAACCACCACTGATGAACTATGATTGTTCCATCACCATTCCATATCCTAATTGATACAGGCTGCTATTCATCCAGTCTGTTCGTTGCATACTGTATGTAGGCTAATTATCCAGGGTGTACTGCTGTGCTGTTACCGTGTATGATATGTGAAGGGTGTGTAGAAAACAGTCACTCACACCACGATAGCTCACGTACGAGTCATGGAGGGTTAAACGCCTTGTGACAGTTAATGAACAGTTTTATTACACCACAACACGGTCACGATAACGTAGACGAAGTACAGCATGTTACACAGGTCATAATAGCATACCAAAAAAGGATCCACATTATATAATAACAATAATCCATCAAGAAGAACTACTGGCAAACGCAGTGCCAATAGTTATAAGCCTCAAATATATATGACGTCTCAGCGCTCTTTAATTCATGTACATAAGACTGCTGACCATTGCAGTACTAGTAAATAATAGGCCTCCAATATTGGACGTCTCAGCGCTCTTTAATTCCTCCATAAGACTGCTGGGGATCGCAGTACTAGTAAATAATAGGCCTCCCATATATATGACGTCTCAGCGCAGTTTAACAGCTTCCTACACAAAATCGCTGTACTGCAGTTAATCATAATACGGCCTGTCCAAACCTTGGCCTCATAATATAAGTCGACATATCAAGCACTGTCTTTAATCCATCTAGAAGACTGCTGATAAATAATAGGCCTCATAATATAAGTCGACATATCAAGCAGTGTCTTTAATCCATCTAGAAGACTGCTGATAAATAATAGGCCTCATAATAAGTCGACACATCAAGCAGTGTCTTTAATCCATCTAGAAGACTGCTGATAAATAATAGGCCTCATAATATAAGTCGACATATCAAGCAGTGTCTTTAATCCATCTAGAAGACTGCTGATAAATAAAAGGCCTCATAATATAAGTCGACACATCAAGCAGTGTACAGGCTTCCCTCGAAAACACTGGGCTGATGTAACAAGTTGATCCTTTGAAAGGGCAGTAATTCGGAATATGTTTTTGGGCAAAGTAGATTATGAGTTACAATACTTGTATACCTGATTAAGCTGAGGTTTGTTTAACGTTATAATAGAAACATATCCTTTTTATTTTGAGTGACAGAGTACAGGAAAGCGTGCGAACGCTTTTATCTCAAATGCTGAGATGTATTTATTCTGTACTGTTTTTGAGCTGTGTTCAAAAACAGCGGAGTCTCGTTTTTGGGTTTTTTGGCGGGACTAGAGTGTGTGATCCCGGAGAGGAGAAGAGGGATTCGGAGCGTTGGACCGGGAGTGGTCAACGCTGTCTGTGTGTGTTTTTCGAGGATGTATGCCTACGTAGTGCTTTGAATAATGTCGACTTAATGTTTTTGCTGTGTGGATAGGCCATATTATGTATTTGTGAAGCTTTGAGGAAGCTATTATGAGTCCAGGATTGGGACAGGCCATATTAAGTATTTGTGAAGCTTTGAGGAAGCTATTATGAGTCGTGAGGACTTTAGGCCATAATTTATGTGAACTGCTGGGTGCAGTATTATAAGTCTAGCGCAGAGATGAGTCGTGAGGACTTTAGGCCATTATTTATGTGAACTGCTGGGTGCAGTATTATAGGGCAGTATTATAAGTCTAGCGCAGAGATGAGTCGTGAGGACTTTAGGCCATTATTTATGTGAACTGCTGGGTGCAGTATTATAAGTGAGTCATGAGGACTTTAGGCCATAATTTATGTGAACTGCTGGGTGCAGTATTATAAGTGAGTCATGAGGACTTTAGGCCATAATTTATGTGAACTGCTGGGTGCAGTATTATAAGTGAGTCATGAGGACTTTAGGCCATAATTTATGTGAACTGCTGGGTGCAGTATTATAGCGCAGTGTTATAGCGCAGAGATGAGTCGTGAGGACTTTAGGCCTTGATATAGATCTGCTGATGAATGTTGAAGAGTATTGTATTGCAATGACTTGTAATGTGACTGTGTGTATATCAATGTAAACGTGATCGTGCTGTGACTTAATAAATCGTCATTAAATGTCACCAGGCGTTTACCACAGTCCATGATTCTTATGTACGTGCCTTGTGGTGTGAGTGTCTACCCTATCACACACCCACTTGCAATATTCTACACGTCGTAACAAGTGACCAGTATCATCAAACAATTTAATAGTATCATCTTCGGGGAGTATCAGCTGATTTCTCCAGTCACGCCCAGGACACAAACTCTTCAAAAATGTACATAATCTTTAAACACTGGCCTGTGTACTCAAAGGCCTAAGAAACATCTCCTTAGCTAATACATCTCATCTGGGATAATCACATATAATATATCTCAGCATAAATGCCTGTACACTGGTACACATTGAAAAACACTTTACATCTCCCCAGTGCACTCGCCCAGTACACACTGACTCCAAAACATTCTCCCCTTGAACACCCCAGCCAATCACATCCGTGGGGCTTCCCGAGAACTTTCGCTCACAGCTCAAAAATAGCTTAGCACATTAATCTCACGTGGAACTCTGCCACCGTGACAAGCATTCTGAATCTCGAAGATTCGAATGCGATACACTCATATATTTTTTAAATAAATTAACAGCTGTTCAAGTGGAACAACCACTATAATCTATGGTACATCCGAGACTCATAACGATTACTGCCCTTGCTTAAATTTGGACTTATCAATGGCCTTGTAAATGATGTAGCTAGCTGACCTGACTAATTTTAAGGTCACGTTTCGCAGATAGAGCGAAGAGAATGGGAGTGCATTTTGTAAACACGCCTGAAATCATCTCAGCGTTAAGACGCGGGATTGCGTGTTATTATGCAAACCAGCATTGAGCGTGGTGTGGGCTGACAGGAGGGAGGGGTGAGTAAGATGAACTGCAGCCAAGGTCTGCCTTTACCACCAGCTGGAGGGGAAGGGCAGTATGATTACCTGTATTTAATTGTCTTCGTTTATTGTTGTGCTGTGGTGTAATGTTTGACGATTCTTATGTAGCAAAATGTTATGAGGTTTGTTTATGTTTTCATTACAGCGTACGTCGGCCTTCTCCGGCAATCAACTGAGCCGTAGGCTAGACTTCGCCTTCTGTGGTTAACGCTTTCTGTGGAGACATTGCCTTCAGGGGAAGGTCGCTCGAGTCAACGACCCATTTACAGCTGGGTTGCACGTATATATAGGCGTGCCCAGTTCATCACCCTATTACGGATAATCGGAGTTTTTCCCGTGAGTGGGAAATAGCATTTCTTCGGAAAATCAATTAGCAAGAGGAGCGCCCTGCTCCTGTGGCTTCAGTGTTCATAAAATCACCTTGTTCATTCTTGTCTTGAGGGCTGCAACAAAGCAGTGGGCCCAACCCAGATGTGGATTAGTTTTCAGCATATAACTTAATTGAGTGTTTCACCCCGCAACTGCTCGGATTTACAGCTGGGTGCATGTCTTCCAAGGATTTGTTAGCCATTACACTGGAGAAGAGAGGGCACCATATCTTCAGTGGCCAGCAGTGATCCCTGTGGAGTAAAGCACGCGTGCCAACGAAGAGGGAGTTGGGGAAAAGAGTGCACTCTAAATTAGGGTAGATTTTTCTGAAACTGTGTACTAGACTGGTTAGTGTAGTTCGTGAGCAAAGTCGCTGACAGGGACAAGTCAGCAGGCTTAGTATATAGGCATAACTGGGACTGGTGTGTATTCAAGGTTCTTTTCCAACCACGGATTATTAGATTTAAAGTACTGCCCCATACTTGAGAGAGCGGGAAACCTGGGTTTGGTTTTCCTGTGGTAGTCCATATCTTTGTTTATACTGTCTCTGGAGTGTTTATAATTTTGGTGTCTCGTTCTTAGAAACCTGCATTGTAATTTTATTCCATCTGTATTTTGTGCCCTGATTGATATTTATGTTATTCTTTTCAAGCTGCTATTTATCTGTTGTGTTAATAAAATATATATTTATTTTCCCGGATCAGATTTCTTTTACTTTCCTCACTGGATCTGTACTATTTACTTGTACTGTATTGTTATGGGTGGATACACCTTAGTGTATAAAAAACCTTACCTCTTAATTGAGTAGGAGGCGGTGTGGAAGTAGTTGAACAAAGGGTCACAGAGTGGCGAGGGGAGAGTCATGGTATGTTCTCACCCTCGATAACTATAAGTCACATCATCCACCACCAACAGAATCTCTTATCTATCACCTCAGATCTCTCTCAGACTCTTTTGTCTTGTCTCTGACATCACCTAGACCTTGGCTCTGGTCACAGACTCTTATATAACCCACTCGTGACACCCACATGGGGTTTAACCAGGTATTCCATGCACAGAATAAGCACCAATTTAAAACCAAACCAAAAGAAGTTTAGAACCTGATTAAAGTATGTCGGAAATGGTTTGTAGTTTAGCAGATGTTGGATCAAATCCCTATCTAGTGGCGGATCTTTATTTTGGGAACCCTAAAGCTTGAACTCTTGGAGAGCCCCTTTTATTTTAAAAAGGTGTTGGGCATGGGAAAGAAACGTATTAAAGAGAAAACTGAACTTGGAGGGCCCTGAAGCTCAACCTTCAGTAGCTTCATACTTGTAGTAGAGCCGCCGCTGTCCCTATCGTTTATTAGCCAAAATAATAATGTCATTCAAAAGATATATACAGCACATAGTTACAGACAACACTTTAGTGTGGGATATCTCAGACAGCAGGAAACAAAATATATGCGTGTGTGTGTGTGTGTGTGTGTGTGTGCGTGCGCGCGCGCGTGCGTGCGTGCGTGCGTGCGTGCGTGTGTGTGTGTGTGTGTGTGTGTGTGTGTGTGTGTGTGTGTGTGTGTGTGTGTGTGTGTGTGTGTGTGTGTGTGTGTGTGTGTATGTGTGTGTGTCCAGTAAGTAACAAGTGATTAAACAACTAGAGGCGAAGAAATTCACAAAAGAACTGGGGCAACAGATTTAAAAAATATATATATTTATAATGAGATATGCGTAGACGTTCTTGACAGAAAGGAATTGCCAGCATAAAGAATTGATAACAACCGAAGCCTTCGATAAAACTGGCTACAGAAAACAAGGAAGCACAATTAACCAGGATCACAAAGAAGTTTCAGAGCTAAGACTCGTGAAGTATAAAAAGAAACAACAAAGAAGCAGAAGTGTATGAAGAAAGCAGAGGCCATTCGTTCATTTATTCTGTCTTACTATAGAATCCATTCACGGAGGGCTCCGTGGACCACAGGTTAAGAGACCCTATTCTACATTATTCTAGTTCCCGGGGGTCTGTGAGGAGACAACGAATTACTAGAATTACATTGCATTAGATACGTGTTACGATGCGACTAATATTAGGCTGTGAACGACTGGCAAACTCACCATCTCAGATACACAGGATTCGAGGTGTCTGAAATCCTCCTATCCTGGTGGTACCTTACTCCATTTACACTGGTTGAGGATACCCAAGTCCTTCTCCAAGTACGCGTAATAACGGTAACAATATTAATAGTTATAATAATAATTGTATTTAAGAAAAAAAATGGAAGAAAAAGTCAAAACGCTCTAATAATTAATAAACAAAAACTAGCACACCAGTAAAAAATTCATAACGAGTGTGTCGATATCATTAGGTAGCTCGACAGGGCTCCTTGTTTGTTTAGTTTATACGGAGTCATTTATTAATACAGGAAGTGACGTCATGCCTCTAGGGTGTATTTGGCAGACGTGAAACTAAGAATGCAGAAGGCAGAGATCGTCTGCAAAGGTCTTCGACCATTGTGTGTCATGGCGAGTGGACGCATGTGTTTGAGCTCCTGAAGATATCAGTATTGTACATCCCTATGTTATTCCATCACTAGTACATCAAGATCTTCTGTGAGGTGTATCTGGTAGCTTCATTTTAAGGGAGTATGGATTCTCAATGAGTGTGGAAATATGAGTAATAAATTGTGGAAGATGAAAGGACAGCGTTTAAGACATGAACGGATTGCCTAACGTTTTATCGACGACTGCATATAATATGCCCTTTATATATTGAACTAAATTGTATTTCAAGTTGGAGCATCGTGACGTTTAAATAAATATGTACGAGTATACTGTCCACTGCGTCCAAAAGAAGGGTGATTGATGTTGGCTGGTTTCGGTGACTAGATGTTTGCTACCCTAGAAGTGAGCTTGGCCTACAGGAACCATCCTGTCATATAAAATTAACATTTTAAAGAAAAAAGACACGTAACAGACACCAGATATTTTCTTCTTCTTCTTCTGCGTTCACCTTCTGACGTCGACTTGAATATGTTCAAAGAAAGCAATGGTCAGCCTGAGGCTGAGTTTTTCCAGGAATGGTACCGGTGATGGCAATATGCACTTTCTCTGTTCCTCATTGTGACATAATAACCTCGAACGTCACATTTACATGTGCCATCCTATAATTAATTCTGTGTTCTTCACTTTAGTTTTCCCACTTCTGACAGTATTTGGTATGTTTGATTCATTGTTTACACTCCCTTCCCTCAATTATTGGAATGTCGGGACTTCAGCGACCATCTTTTGCTGATTAGGGTATTCAATCTCTTTCGTATGAACCCATATTGACACCTGGAATCGGTAGAGAGAGGTGTGGTTTACTAAAGTGTAACACATTTTCCTGCGGCAGATTGATAAGTAAACAACCTTGGGATGACCGCAGTCGATTATCTTATCAACCAGATTGTTAAATGTTGGCTAAACCGGGTAACTGCGATAATCATCTCCGGACAGACTTGTTGGAAGAATAATTATCCATCTTGAAAGAGATTACCTGTGATAAATTTTGAAGTCGTGAGTGTAAACATGATCGATAACAGACGGAAGTTGGCATACCATATATGGTGATTGTAAGCAACACATTTTATTTGTGCGTTTGTTAAGCAGGAATGTTTTTCTTGAGAGAAAGAGAAATATACGCTCTTGCATGCTATTGGCTTGGCATCTGAAATGTAAAAATACATCACTTCTGATTGGAGCCTTGTCATAAGGTAGCAATCTGGACGTGGCCGAATGTTGCCTTATAATTTAGCGCCGTGTGAGTTTACCGCACTGTGAAATTCAACTCGTGAAGAAGACAGCCAGACAAGCCAGAGTAAGGAATAGGATCAGGATTCTACTTTAAAGGACCGGACAACATGTTTGAGCATCTTGTGGACTTGTATCACATGAAAACTCTAATTTCATTAATACAGAAAGCCTGGAATCCTAGGAACCTAAACACTAAGTCACAGTGGAAGTCTATTGTAAATTAACATCTCAGACCACGTGTAAGAGGCATCTTAATCAAGTTACCTTAACTATTTCTCTGAGCCTGTATTCCGAAAGACATTTTGGGTAAGTTTTACATTTTATAATTCTATTTTTTGCATTTATTAACATGTGAAAATTGCTAGTGGATGTCCAAGTCATGCGAGGCTGGCAACTTCAGCATAAAGAATGATGATTTCATGAACCGCCGCTGCAAGAGCTGGTGTCTGCTTTATGTGGGTGTCTCATAGAGAACCAAAAGCAGAGGTAGTCTCAAGTTCCATATGGAGCAGGGAGTGGATGATGATAGAAATGATGTATATACTTATCATATTAACCCAACCCTTATTTATTTTACAACTGTTAACGATAACTGACTATTAAATTTTTTTTATCTGTAAATATACAAATTTATAGTTAATTTAGTCATTTTGAGTGAACTGCACCCGTATGTCTCAGTCATATTAATTACTTATAACAGAGCTGTGAAGTCATTTTCTTCGAGATAACAGTTAATTCTGTCTTTTTGCTATTAAGTCCAAGGCCTTTATTTTCGCTTTGTCACTACTGTGGAAATCATTTCCTGCAACTCCTTATAATTTGTGGCTATTAAGAGTGCATGGCCGACTTATCTCCAGACGTTTGAATTATGTCATCTGGGACCAGAAGACGCAGCAATAGAGACCGCAGTCAGCGACTCATAGCTTGACTGCCTGCGTCAGGACCAGCGAACCAGAGCTGGTCAAGACCGTGCTCCACCTCCACGTGGTGATCCTGGAAACAGTCTGCAGCAGTGCAGGCTGGCTGAGCGAGCACGGATCGCAATGGGAAGACAAACCCGGTCCTAAAAAATGCCGTGCAGAAGTCGGATGTGTCGACCGAAAGGTGCAGATATCACAGCTACGTTGTAAACAGACACAACGCAACCACCGTCCTTTTCAGGGCGAACGAGGAAGAAGAAGAAGAAGAATTATGTCATCTATGGATTTCTTTATATTTTACTGTCATATTGAATAGTTCCGCTGACAGCACATAACCCTGTCATGTGCACCTTTTTTGACCTGCTGAAACTGTCCTATTTTTTTATTTTTACAGGAAATGGTCTTTATTATTCTCAACTCTTTAACATCGATGTTTATGCTTTCAAACATTTTTTATAATTTCCTATTTCATAATTTTTCATAATTTACAAACTGTCGTATTATCCATTGTAGCATCATGAATCAAAACAACCTCATTGTAAAAGACAACGACGTTAAAGGGTGGGGGTCCAGAGGCACCACTTCGTCCAGTAGGGAGTATCATTTGCTACAGGTAATAACTGTCATAAAGCTATTGTCATCAAATTAGAATAAATTGTTAACTTAACCGCAAGAACTTGGAATCCAGAATGCTAAATTAGATAACATCTAGATGGAAATGGAAAGAATGAATTTAAATTTTTTAGGACTCTGTGAAATACGATATACCGGACAGGTGACACATCTTCTGACTACTACAAAATAATTTATTCTGGGGGAAATAAACAAAAAAGAGGCGTAGGAATTATTTAAAATGCAAACAGAGCAAGATCAGTAACGGGATTCTGGGCAATATCATATCGAGTCATATTAATTAAATTGAACGGTGGACCACTACATATTAATTTTATACAAATATATGCACTAACAGCAGACAGTATAGAAGAATTTGACACATTCTACAATGAACTTGATATGTCAATGGCGCAGTGCAAATCTCATGAGACAACTGTTATATTTGGAGACTTTAATGCAAAAGTTGGAAATGAAAAAGTGGGTGATGATACTGGTGGTTATGGCCTGGGACTAAGAAAAGAGAGAGGTGACAAAGTGGGCAAGAACGCTTGAAACGATATTCAAAAACACACGGTTTAAACATCATCCTAACGCCTTTGGACGTGGAAAAGCCTATCAAACTGTGACAAAACGGGGCGGCCCCTTTCGATCTTTGTTTTACTCCGGCAGTATCGGTACATTTGTGGTACTGATTTTTACTATTTTCTCTCAATTGCCGCACTTTCCTTTCTTTCTTTCTTTCTTCGTTATTTGTCTGCTAAGTAGCAGATATTTGATTTTATCAAATCACTCGACACTCCCTGTAGGTGATAATAATCACATTTGCTTGGCGCTGCCCAGATTTGTTGGCTATAGGCGCGGCAGATTAACACGTACATCGGCCAGCGCTATCGGCTTAATCACCGATAAGACATGGATGACAAGATTACTTTAGATAAAAGTAAGATTGCTACATCTCGAACACATGGTCATATGCGGTTACCGGTGTGTTTGGAAGTTTGAACACAAGAGCATCGGACATCTTATTACCATTATATGGGAGAGTTGACCTCTGCCTTACGTTCAAAATTATCCGATGTCGGAATATTTTGAAATTGCCCCATAACCCGCCTTTTTGAATATGATTGAAGTATTTTTATGCCTCATAACAAACGAAGGCGTGGGAAGGCAGGGAATATAATCTGATCATTTTCTCAAGCAATCTCACTTCAGAAATCGCTTGCCAAGACACCAGACTGCTACAGTGAAGAATTAGAATTCAGAATTCCTTCTTAAAATATCGGACACCTTTTATTGGAGTATTTATCAGGACTTACAATATAGCCCAGGAAATCTCTAACATTTTAAATAAGGAAACCGGGACTGAGGAAACTGAAGGACCACACACGAAGTCAGAGAGGGAACTTATTAAATTAACGACACCGCAGACGCGTGTAAGAGGCCTATTCAAGTCTCTTTTATTCATCTGAGCAAAAAGTCTGAGTCAGGAGTGACTTATTAGTGGTACCAGCAGAAAGTACCATCTCTGGAACAAGAAGGGAACGTGGCCTAAGCTTTAAGACGAAAGATCCACGTGGTCTGACTCTCCTTGACATTTCTGGGAAACGAGCTACCCCCGACAACCTTGATCAGAAACGAGCTTGAGCAGTGTGAAAAGAACCAACCCATTAGAAGGAGCAGAACCGTCATTGGCAGCTAAGTTCAAACATATGCTGCCACTTGAACTTCTTGTAACATCTCACATTCCTTAAAGACCACGATGATAACTTTTCTTGATTCATAACTATTCAAATTATTTCCAACTGTTAAAACCTAAAGTGATTATTAAATTTTGTTATTTGTAATGTTACAAATTTAACTTCAATTTAATCATTTTAAAGTTACTGCATGTTTGTCTCAGTCAAATTACTATACACCCTCTAAACAGAGTTATACTAGAATAATAGAATTTCAATAAGTAAATCAGGGGTGGGGGTTTAATCGAGCTGAAAGTAATAAGTGCTTAAATCCTTCACAAAAGCGATTCACGTCTGTCTCTAGTTCTGTTCTCTGTGTGTTCTTTGGGCTCATTCTGCTTCTCTTGCTCCGAGGATTTCAGAACAAGGACTGTTTGGTAATGCTATCAACAGGTTTATTCAGTATGTGTCCTATCCATTTCCAGCGCATTCTATCATCTCTTGTTCCACGGGCACTTGTTCGGTTCTTGTTATCAGTTCCACATTAGTGACGGTGTACTCTCCATAGAAAAAAAAAGCGAGTTGCGTGATACTGTGGTTTCCGGTGCGCCTTCTGGCCCAGTATCTATGACTTTAGCACCTGTTCAACGGGAGAGTGGGCTCATCCCTAATCTGTTTAAGTTCCCAGTAGTAGACTATTCGCAAGCAGCCTGGGGGTGTCACTGCTCTGCGTGGACCTTGTTTACCGAGGCGGCGTCCGAGCTCGTATGGTAAAAATATGGTTGCGTTATCTTCAAAATAGCCCTGTCTTTCCCGTGGCTTTTCTGCCATCCTGCAACTTTGAGTTAGGGAGTTCTGAGCTCCAGTCTCTTTCCCAGGCATTTTATCCTGGCCTGGCACGCATACAGAGGACCCCACTTCTGGTTCTAAGTTAGCAGTTGGGGATAGGTGGGGTAGCACACTGTGCATTCCCCGTCATCCAGGGGGCTCTCCAACTATGCAGAGCTTGCACAATGCTGTGCTCTGGTTCTGGGCTCTCCCAAGGAATCCTCACGTCCTGCACAGAGCCACTTCCAGATACCCACCACCTGCCAACCCTCCATTGTAGAAATCTCCTGCATGCGGCCATCCAGTCAAGAGCCAGTATTAAGTCTGGTGCCCAAGTGATCCCCCCAAGCTCAGTGTGCAATGCTTGGTTCTCATCATGCTGCAACACAGGGGGGATTGTGATGCTCAGCCATCTCTCTCAACTCTGCACCAATAAGTGACATCGGGGACTTAACTGTGCCTCAGTACTGGGAGGCCCCGTTTCCGGGTACACCACACACAGCCAATTGAGGCAACGGTCGCCGTGGGCGTGTCTTCAGTGGGGAAGTTGTGGAGTCTTCCTGTCCATGTTCTTGCACATCCTAACACTGCCCGCAAGACATCGGAGGTTTGGAGAGTGGCCTTCTCTGCTTTTTTGAGCCGGGGTGGGCTCCCCGGGCAAGTCTCGATGGGGATCGGGACGTGTCCACGCGCCAGTGGGCCCAGCATCGGCCGCATCTGATGGAGGACTTGCTCTGCCAGGTTTGAGTTAGTAAATTTTAAATTTGTCATCTTCATGGCATTGTGATGCTGGGGTGCCTGTGGATTTCCTACCGCCCCGGGTAGAAGCCAGAAGTGTACTGTGCCAGCTCTGGGGGAGATAAAGGGGGTGTTTCTGCATCTCCTTGTGATACGTAGCCAAGGTAGGGCTCACAGTGCTCTTTCCCCGCCACCAGATTGCCTGCTGGTTACGCCGAGTTCTCCGAGGCTCTAGGCATGTGACCAAGAGTTGAAGGCAATAGGATCGTCACGTCCTGAGTCTCTGTGCCTGTACGATGGGTTCCGATCTTCAGGGAGAAGTCCACACTCGTTCCCACTCCCAAGACTTGTTCAGTATCCATCTGGCTCCTTCCCACCCTGTCACGAAGTGGTTTTAAGTTTATAGAGTGTGCCTGAATGAAAGCAAGACCCTAGTATGAGAAAGTCTGAGAAGATAGAATTTAGATGGAAAATAACATGCCTGTGGACAGGTGAGACTATTGGCTCAAGAGATAGACCCAGGATTTGAATCTCCCCCTGCCGCTTCGTGACTTAAAAAAATGGCTATAGTCTCCCCACCTCTGACTGCCTTGAAACACAAGGAGATAAGGTGTATAATTACGACCACAAACACCACTATACAGACAACATAGAGTAAGTATAGTAAAGAATAGAAGCTGATCCAGTAAATAATATATGTATATATTTATTTACATACAAGAAAACATAAAATGGCATCATACGTCATCAAGTCAGTCAATAGCGTGCACTGTTGCACGGCCTGGAAAAACAAAGGTAACAATTAAATTGAGAGACACTCAACAAAAAAAAACCTCAATCACATTCACTCTTCCTGTCACCCTGCTGAGGAACAATAAAAATGGTTAGTGCTATCTAATTTGGTGGGGCTGTCAACTTTTAGCCTCCACTCTCTAACACTAATAAATTTTATACGGTCTCAGTCCTGGTGACTCTTCCTCAATGAACGGCTACACAGCTTTCTACTAGTTAGGCGATAGGCGCCGATAACTACACCACACGAAATGCTAAATATAATAGACTTGGTTTTTTCGAACGCAGACTCAGTGTCTATCCGTCCAATGGATACTGAACAGACCCTACTGGTCCTGTCTATTTTCTCCCTCCTTCTCTATCTTCCTCTCTTGATCTCAGTGTCTCTCTAACACTCGAGGGCTGATGATGCGGCGTCTCCGTTACGCTCTTCTCTTGATTTCTATCAGGACCTAGGTATGGTAACCCTGTCACCTGTTCCTGATTTTGGTGATGACGATGTTCGGATATCAAGCATGAGGGACTTGATTAACTGTAGACAAAACTTTTCTGCTGCTGAATAGCTTCCCTCTTTTAACCCGCTCCGGAGTTAGAGGAAAAAACACAGCCTTGATTTCAGGCTGTACAAAATGAAACTAGTCTCCCGGCCACCTGCCGTTGCTAGAGACTATAATAGCGATGCTCTCGGCTGTATGTTAAATAAACCTCGGTCCAGCTGAAGCATAGGGCCTTCACTGCCAGAGACCATAGGGTAATTTTCTTTTGCTCCTGACGATACTCGAGTACTCTGACCCTGAGATATGTCTTTTGCCGTGGATAATTTTATTTGACAAAATTATGCTCCCCACTGTTTCCGCCGTGACTCGCTGAAATTAAAAGAAACAGCGACTCATGTGCACCCACTCTAAAATCGCTTATCTCTAACATATACGATACATAAAATAATTCTATACACGTGTCTCTTCATTCTCACTTCTTCACACAATACATAAAATACCACTATCCTACGTGGCACTAAAATCACACTCATCCTCCCCTCCTTCTACTAAAATCTGCCAGGTAAAACAAACAATAGCCCAGACCCGTCTGACATGTTACATGGCCGTTACGCATGGCCGATCACGTGTTCAAACTTGACAAAATTAGGGAAATCCTTTTACCCATTAACACAGGAGTTTCCCCGGCTTACTCTTATTAAATTAAATCTCGCTATAGGAATAGTTTCCTCCCCTAAACAGTATAATTCATTTACAACGTAAATCTGAACCCTCTGACAATATTTCTCACATTTTTAAGGCTCAGAAAAATTAACGAACACACCAGGGATTTCCCCATAAATTTACATTAGAAAATATACAGGAATAAATGGTGGTTTTACATAACATCCTACAATTATGGCACACGTGTTTCTCACAACTTCACACACTCCTATCTATTGCCAAAATCATAGAAAGAATAAGCACACTGTTGCATTACGTCGTTCTACAAAAATAGTAATAAATGGCGCTATCGTTTATTTGAAAACTGAAAAGGTAATCTTTACCTAAGGGCGAATTTCTCAAAGAACCCTCTAATGAATAAAACGATAATACGATAAAATCTTACATACCAATTCATCGCTGGTTTTTCCCACAGTGGAGAACGATAAATTACGTAGTCTGACGGCTGGCACTTATTTTTTCATAGAGACCGAATCCCCGTTTTCTGTCCCATATATACAAGAGCAACCGCCCACGCGGATTTCCCTTCCTACGCAAATCCCGGACCAATGGGAGCGCTAGAAAAAATTAGTACTATCAACCCACGCAAACCCCGCGTGCTTCCGGCCGCGTGCTTCCGGCCTCGTCATATCGCGTGCCGGAAATGGCGATTATTTCCGTAAACAACGAACTTTACGGGAATCGCGAAAAATGAGAAGAAAGTAACACTGATGCTAGAATAAAATAAACCTACCATCATAAACGAACCCATTTAATTTATCTACTCAAAAAAAATACCAACCACGATATATATTCCATGAGAAGAAATAAAATGGTGGAAAAGCGTGCCCGAAAATAGCGATTTCCGTAAACAACGGAAAATCGCGTGATCAGAAGAAAATAAAACTGGTGAAAATTCAAAATAGAACCACAGAATCGGGCCTGTTAAAAGTCAGAATTACAGTGTAGCGTCACATAAGTCCCCCCTTTCAAGTACGGGAACCGTGCTAAATCACTGAAATCTCTGGGTTTCATACTGGCCCGTATCTAGATCTACATCCCGATCTAATCACTGTCTTAATTAGGATTGTCATACAGGCCCATCTCCATATCCTTGAGAACCTTGGCAAGCCCTGGATCGTGAGGGTCACGCCAGGGGGTTTCCTCCTGGCGACTGCACCCTGAGGGGTCGCCCTTCCTCCTGCCTCTCATGTGTTTCCTTCGCCCACGAATTGTCCTGGCGGCGCGTGGTAAATACTGATTACCAGATGGTGCGACCTCCCAGTGTTTTGAAACAGTCTGACTGGCTTGGCCAGACATCGCCGTAACAGGGCGTAACTGTTTGCGGTTGACTGAAGAACCGTGCACATGTTCCTTCTTGTCAGTATTTCCCTCCCTTGAGAGATGTAATACCATCGGGGGCCTAATTCCCGACGACAAAGAAGATACTTCCGAAGTAAGAGGCGTCACCACTGTTTGACCGTTTGGCTGAACAGGGCTGACAGGCGAATACGCCTCTGTAAATAACATGCCACTGTCTTTAGAGGCGTCTCTCCTCCTCATCGCAAGACAAGGATGTTTGAGCTCCCGTGGGGCTCCGTGAATTTGGGGCTTTCCCCTTTCACTTCTCTGGCCTGCAGTAGGCCCTCTTGCATTAGCAAGAATCGGTGTGGTTGGGTTTCCCAAAACTATGTATGGGCTTCCCAGGATGAAATCATGTGCTGGCTGTGCCATTACAGCTGCCTTGATGGGGCCAGACACAAACTTGCATTTCACCTCAATGTTGGCTACAGGCAGACGCTGTGTGATACCTCTTCTCAAAACGCCACCAATCTCAACTATTTCTCCTGTCCATTGCCCTGGTTTCACCAAATGACGAGCGACGATACTGGGGTAAGTAAGCCCGCTGTCAAACAAACACGTAGTGGCCGTCCCATTCACTACAGCTGGTCCACTGTTAGAGAACAACTTCTCTGCCTGGACTGGTTCCCATTTATTCCTTTTAGTCCATCTCACCGGTCTTAAACAAGCTGCATGATGAGCTGGGGGTCTGTTCATGCACCGGGATGTCCAGTGGGAAGTGGTTCTACAATTCTGACAATACCTCTCATTATCTCCCCTGTTCCTAGCGGGTTCCTGAGAGGTTGTTGTCGGTGATCTGTTATGCTGCTGGGGGCGCAAGTTATAACCAGAATGAGGCTCCTTGCGAGAAGGTCCTGGTTGCTGATGAGCTGGTGAAGTAACCGACTGCGATGACGAAGCTCCTTTGTCTGGGGCTGGCAGGTCTGGGTTTTTCCGTTTCTGTCCCAGTACTTCGGCCTGTGCTGTCTGGTACCTTTCTGCAAACAGAATAATCTGATCGAGTTGCTGGGCCCCCTGCTCCGCCAGATACCGCCTCAAGTCGGGGGACATGTTTGCTTTTACCTGTTCACACAGAACTAACTCCTCCAACCCTTCAAACGTTTTCGCCAGTCCTGACAGTTCCCTCCACCGGGTTAGGTAATTTCTCACCCGCTCTGCAAACTGTGCGAAACTCTCTCCCTTCTCCGGCCTGCTCTCCCTGAACATGGTTTGGCATTTACGTGGAGTCCACTGAAATCTTTGCAATAAAGCGTTTCGCAGTGCCTCAAAGTTGTTCTGGTCATCTAGGAGCATCTTGCTGTAGACTTCATAAGCATGACCTTTCAAAGATTGCGATAATTTCAGGCACCAAAGACTCTCATCCAACCCGTATGCCTTTGCCATCCGTTGAAATTTTTCTAAAAACACGTCAATCTTTTCATTCCCATTAGGGAACGAGTCAAATGGGAAGCTCATGGCGGCCATCCGGGGCCCTCCGTTTCCTGAGGTGTCTCTCGCCCCTGCTCCGGGTGAATCTCCATTAGCTGAACTGCCTTCCGAAGATCGATACTGCAGTTCCAGAGAACGCAGGGCAAGTTCATGCTGTCTCTCTGCTGCCTTCTCCCTCTCCTGTGCTTCCAATTTCCGAAGTTCCATCTCTGCTGCGGCTATCCTTTCCTCTTTTGCTGCTTCTGCGGCGGCTGCCCTTTGCCTTTCCTCAATTTCTGCGGCGGCTGCCCTGTCCTCCTTCTCTTTCTCTCGCTGAATATGCCTGTCAGTTTCCCTTATCAGGTAGGCCTTAGTCTCCTCCTTATCCATTCCCATGTCCTGAGCAGCCTCTCGCCAGGCAGCTCGTAACTTGGCCATATCCGCCATCTTACCTGTAAACTGCTGTAAGTTCACAAATACAGAGAAATGACAGAAAAGGAAAAGAGAAGGAACAACCTATCTTCTCAGAAACTTCCTAGAGACAATCTATGAATGTAGATCACAGAATTGATCTCCACAGAATGATCCACCGGACGATTGCCGCCCACTTGTCACGAAGTGGTTTTAAGTTTATAGAGTGTGCCTGAATGAAAGCAAGACCCTAGTATGAGAAAGTCTGAGAAGATAGAATTTAGATGGAAAATAACATGCCTGTGGACAGGTGAGACTATTGGCTCAAGAGATAGACCCAGGATTTGAATCTCCCCCTGCCGCTTCGTGACTAAAAAAAATGGCTATAGTCTCCCCACCTGTCGTAACACGGTCTATTCTTCTCTCCATCTTTGTCTCCCTTCTCTTCCCTTCTCTCTCTCTCTCCTTTATTCTCATTAATTTTCATGTTACACTACGGTATTTTCGGCGCTGTAGTCAGCGTTTCTCTCTCAGACATCACGGCGCTTACTAATGGTTACTGAGCAAATATCGCAAACGCATCAACACCAGGTTATAACACATGGCCAGAGGATATACCTTAATTAAGAGTAAAAGGCGTCTTAAAGTCTAGAGATCCATTGCTTTATTGCACCTTATTTGAGGGACCTGACGGAAAACGCCCCAGTGTCAAATTTCATTGCAACAGCCAGCACGTGTATGCCTTCTAGGAGTAACCAGTAATTACGGGGCGGGGAAGCTTCCTCACTAAGACGGTTCAAAATTGCGTCACACAAGCTCAGAGGTCAGGGAGAGAATTTACGTGTGATTACGACGGAACACCCACCCCTCACAATTCAGTGACATCAGCAACGGGGATATCCCATCCAATGATTTAGAACACGTGAGAAGAGATTCATAAAATCTAGAAGCTTAGACGAAAACTTCACTTACACGCCCGACTTCTGGGCCGAGTGCATCTACATGGCGGGGAATCCTACACTACAAGCACTTTGGTAGTAACCAAGCGGTGTTGTATAATTTCACTCTGTGCAGGTTCGTATAGACTGCAAAATATGCACGTAGAATATTCATTGGTATAAATGTATTGTTATTCTTTATATGATCTAAACATGTGCTATGTGGATGATGGTTGCTTGTACAAAAACTTATCTCAACTAGCCCCACAGCAAATAGAAGATAACATCTATCATATTAATTGCTTTATCCATTACGAAGATAAAGGCAGTCCCATGGCAGAGATTGTCATAGGGAAATGAAGTGTTAGAAGCTTCATCATGAAAGATCCCGCTTTTACGAGGTTAGGTGAACAGTTCCCTTCCTCGCCGCCTTTTCCTTCCCTAGCTCGAGAGCACAGCTGAGTGCCCATTTACAGCTGGTAAACTGGAGTGTTCCACAGCCAGGTTTCAGTTCCAAAACTATGTAGTTGTGCTACAGAAGAAAGCAACCTGATCGCTTGGCCAGTCGGTCACTCACTTTATCTATTTGTGTAATATAAATGTATTATATTTTATTGTTATTCATCATTGTATGAAGGAACGACTATCCTTGTAGAACCCAGTTCTTGGGAAAGAAGACTGACTAAACTAATTAACTCCTGAAGTTACATAGGTCTATGTTTACCTATCATGTCTTGACTGTGAGAAAGGAAGTCAGATGAATGTAACATTGATATGCCTGATGTGTGACTGTATGAAAGTGAAGTATAAATATCTTATATAACCTGGAAAGTTTGCCTGTAATCTTTAGATTGTATGACATAATAGTCCTCTTATTGTATGAAAGAGGATAATTCTGATATGCCTGGTGTATGCGGTTTGAATGGGAATGATAGCTGTTCCCATATGACTGGAAAACTCATGAAGCCACATTTGTGTCTTCAGACTTTTAGGTTTCTGAGCGGACAACATTCGCAGTTGCAGAATTCAGTGTCCGGCGCCTGACGGTAACAGACAGCCAGTCTTTTGACCGAGCAGCAGAACCAAAAGCCAGAGATCTCGTCAACTCCTAAGCATAAAGGAGCATAGATCAACGCTCGCACGTGTAATGTCATATCGCTGCAGGATGACAGCACCTAACAACCTGCGCCAGGGCTGACAACATCGGATTACAGATAAGTCCAAAAGCATAAGGATTATTTTCCTCCAGAAATCTCAGAGATCTTATTCAAATTCCAACCAGAACTTTCACCTAAATACTAACGGAACTATATTTAAAGTGCCTTCCAGTGTATTACAAAGTGAACATTACATTCAACAATGTTAGGCAACTCTCATGATAGTCACACCAGTGCAAATGATGATTAGTAGGACATACTAGGACTTTTAGTCATTCAGTGTTTATGTCCATATTATTATTTTCGTTTATCTTTTCATTTTCTTTGTGTCATATATGTGGTTTAGGGATTAAATATCTGTACATAAGTTATATCATCTACCAAGTGGTCGAGTGAGTTTCTTACATGTACTGTCTCTTAAATCCATATATGTGTCATTTCCTCAGTATGAGAGGATGGGGGCTTAATAACAATTATAATATTCAGTAAGAATAACAGGGGAGATTTGTCGCAAGGAAACAGAATCCATTCTCATGTGCCCTTCTGAGACATTATCTCTTTGTGAGAATATTCGCCTTCCTTTCACCCCTTACTTGTATAGGAATCTAACAATTAACGAGCCACTTCTGAGATCCTATATATCTTTCTTACATTTCTCAATTTACAACTTTCTTATCCAACTGTGCTGTGACAATTAATGTCCAGTTCGGGATAACGGCGCGACAATTGGAGGCTATGTCCGGTATCTAGATCATAACTCTAGAGAACCTTTTCTACCTCTTGCATTCCTATAGTTCTCCACTGAGAACATATATCTCTAGGATCTGATTTTTTTTTTTACAACACTAGGGATTTTAGTATATATACACGTACATACCTCTTAGATAACGAGATATTGCAATATCACGATTAATTCTTTTTTGATTGATAAAACTAAGGAAACTAGATCTTTATTTGTAAACACAGCGAACTTTGAGTTCAGCGATACATTTGAGTTGGTCATTAGCATATTATTTGCAAGTCATACCAACCTGTTCAGAGTGAATCACCACTGCTAAAATGGACGAAACAATGGAATTGGATGAGTGGAGAGCATTCTGGACAGAGTTAGCCATTGAGTGCGAACTCTCCGGAGAAGAGCTAGATACTTTCGTTTCACGGGAGATGGAAAAATGCAGGATGAGGGAGGAAGAGAGACAGCAACACAAATTAAGGATGGAAGCTTCGGATGCGGAATTACTGCGTCTCGAAACGATGCTGCCTAGAATGAGCTCCAAGACCTCAACTTCCTCCAGCCCCTCACCTCCGTCAGTTAAGTTACTCCCGCAGGTAGCACCTCAAACTGTACCAGAGAGAGTCAGGTCTGTTAGTCAAACCCTATTACCAGAAAGAGAAGAGGGGCGGCTTTCAGAACAAAGGCATCAGGATCACTCTGAGAAGGAGAAGCGTGCAAAGGCGGATGATCTGGAAAGACCCACTTCCACCTTCTCTACGACTCACAACATTCACCCTCTGAATAAAAACAGGACCAACATAAAGCATGAAATAGCTTCGGAGATGTATGGGATGGAGAGCAATGTTAGTAAGTCTTTCCGATCGGTTAACCACAGTAATAAAAACGGCAGGCACCGAATCCGAAACATACAAACTGTCAGCCCAGCGCAAGGCCCGCCATGCAAAGGAAACCCGGTGAAGTCCCGAGGTGACCTTAGGAAACCTTTGAATGAAGGTTATGCGACCGTCAATGGAAGACGAGTCATATGTCTGCTTGTACCTGATCTCGGGTTTAGTGCAGTTGCTTCATCCTCACTCGTAAACGTCGATGAAATTACTGAGGAATATGTAATGGTAAATGCACCTATGCTCCATGGGGAACCGATGGAATTGCCCATTGCAGGCTTGCACTTAGAATCTCATTATGAGACAGGATTTATTAACGCAGCAATAGTAGACGAACGCTTTTTCCCCATACCCCAAGGAGGAGTTACTTGCTCTTAGGAAACTCAGCACATGCCATAGTGAACATGACTGAGGAGGGCGGGGAAATTCAAACGCCTATGTCGATTTCCAACATTTTTGGAGGGAAGTTGGAAACAGGTCAGAGGAATACAAATCCTGGAATCCATGGATTTAAACCATTAAAACAAACCCCATCCACCATCCTTGTGCAAAAGGAGGTGAAAATATGTCACAGGGAACCTTCTCCTTTGATACATGATGGGAATAAACTGCCGAAATTAGTTTCTCCGATCCTCACAGGAGAGACAGTTTTAAAGGAGTACAATCACCCCACAAGCAGGGAAGGCAGAAGTACGACCTCTTATCATTCAGCACTGCAAAATGTCGAAGCCGGACAAGATTCGGAAAAGCACATTAAGACTTCAAAGTCAGAACTTCGCACACATCGGCTCATGGATGAGTGTGGGACAGGCCGAATTCAGCACATCTCTAAGGCGTCCTCTATGCTACAAAATTCACTCTCAATTCGTCTCAAGAAAGAGGTTGTACAAGAGGAAATAATTTGCTTCCAAGTTAAAGGAGATCATGAAGGAACCTTAAAAGGCCCGACGCAGCCTGAGATTGCTGTAACAGGAAAGGCCGGGGAGCAGTCAGAGGTGACCCCTGCGCCAGAATATGAACACCTCCTTACAGAGGAGCGGATACAGAGAGAAATGGGAGGGAAACCCAAAGTACCTTGTGGAAAACTATTAATTAACTCATCCCTCAAGGGAGAGGTGGTGTTAAAGGAGCAGTCCTCCTCTAAAATCCTTGGAGAAGGATATATGTCTGGATTACCTAATTCAACCTCCCATCATCCTAAGAAGGAGATTGTCTTAGATGAGTATATTTACACCCAAACGAGTGGATGTGGGTATGCGCCCATACGGGGCCCAACACAAACTATGGTTATCATGACTGAACGAGTTAAGAAACCTGAGTCATCCCCCAAACCCCTGCACACGGATATAGAAAAGACCCAGACAGAGAATATTACGTTCAAGCTTTGGATTGGACATCAGTTTTACGCCCACTCACGCCCTACAACCCAGGGAGAAGTTTATGGCGAAATCAGACTGATAGACAAAAGTATCGGCAAGAGAGGACTCAAGAACACGCCACATGTCGCATCGTCCTCGTCTAAAGCCCACTGGTTGAAAATGTGCAATTTGTTACATTTAACTCGACGTCTGAAGATCGGGATCAGGATGCACCCTATCTTACGTCATGATCACTGGCGGAGCAGGAAAGCTAACAGACGTAGTCTAGGAAAGAACTACTCCACCAGTAAACATTTCACCCCGCGTAGTTTCCGGGAATTGCTCATAAGAAACGGAAAGAATAGAACTACTGCTCACTTAGGCAGGTCGTATAAGGCGACCAAAATAAGGATGTATAGGATGGTACCGACCTTGTCAGGACAACCCATTTCCTATCAACCGACATGTCGTCAATCCATACGTTTTAATGCAGGCCCATTGCAAGGAGAATGTCAGCTACATTGGTGGAAGAAGAAGGAGAGTAGTGCGAGGAAAGCGAAGATGAGAAGAACAAATTTAGGAATGATCGAGAAGACCAGACCTCAGTAAGTTAGACCGCAGGTCAAACTGAAGGGGGAGGCTATGTCGTAACACGGTCTATTCTTCTCTCCATCTTTGTCTCCCTTCTCTTCCCTTCTCTCTCTCTCTCCTTTATTCTCATTAATTTTCATGTTACACTACGGTATTTTCGGCGCTGTAGTCAGCGTTTCTCTCTCAGACATCACGGCGCTTACTAATGGTTACTGAGCAAATATCGCAAACGCATCAACACCAGGTTATAACACATGGCCAGAGGATATACCTTAATTAAGAGTAAAAGGCGTCTTAAAGTCTAGAGATCCATTGCTTTATTGCACCTTATTTGAGGGACCTGGCGGAAAACGCCCCAGTGTCAAATTTCATTGCAACAGCCAGCACGTGTATGCCTTCTAGGAGTAACCAGTAATTACGGGGCGGGGAAGCTTCCTCACGCAAGACGGTTCAAAATTGCGTCACACAAGCTTAGAGGTCAGGGAGAGAATTTACGTGTGATTACGACGGAACACCCACCCCTCACAATTCAGTGACATCAGCAACGGGGATATCCCATCCAATGATTTAGAACACGTGAGAAGAGATTCATAAAATCTAGAAGCTTAGACGAAAACTTCACTTACACGCCCGACTTCTGGGCCGAGTGCATCTACATGGCGGGGAATCCTACACTACAAGCACTTTGGTAGTAACCAAGCGGTGTTGTATAATTTCACTCTGTGCAGGTTCGTATAGACTGCAAAATATGCACGTAGAATATTCATTGGTATAAATGTATTGTTATTCTTTATATGATCTAAACATGTGCTATGTGGATGATGGTTGCTTGTACAAAAACTTATCTCAACTAGCCCCACAGCAAATAGAAGATAACATCTATCATATTAATTGCTTTATCCATTACGAAGATAAAGGCAGTCCCATGGCAGAGATTGTCATAGGGAAATGAAGTGTTAGAAGCTTCATCATGAAAGATCCCGCTTTTACGAGGTTAGGTGAACAGTTCCCTTCCTCGCCGCCTTTTCCTTCCCTAGCTCGAGAGCACAGCTGAGTGCCCATTTACAGCTGGTAAACTGGAGTGTTCCACAGCCAGGTTTCAGTTCCAAAACTATGTAGTTGTGCTACAGAAGAAAGCAACCTGATCGCTTGGCCAGTCGGTCACTCACTTTATCTATTTGTGTAATATAAATGTATTATATTTTATTGTTATTCATCATTGTATGAAGGAACGACTATCCTTGTAGAACCCAGTTCTTGGGAAAGAAGACTGACTAAACTAATTAACTCCTGAAGTTACATAGGTCTATGTTTACCTATCATGTCTTGACTGTGAGAAAGGAAGTCAGATGAATGTAACATTGATATGCCTGATGTGTGACTGTATGAAAGTGAAGTATAAATATCTTATATAACCTGGAAAGTTTGCCTGTAATCTTTAGATTGTATGACATAATAGTCCTCTTATTGTATGAAAGAGGATAATTCTGATATGCCTGGTGTATGCGGTTTGAATGGGAATGATAGCTGTTCCCATATGACTGGAAAACTCATGAAGCCACATTTGTGTCTTCAGACTTTTAGGTTTCTGAGCGGACAACATTCGCAGTTGCAGAATTCAGTGTCCGGCGCCTGACGGTAACAGACAGCCAGTCTTTTGACCGAGCAGCAGAACCAAAAGCCAGAGATCTCGTCAACTCCTAAGCATAAAGGAGCATAGATCAACGCTCGCACGTGTAATGTCATATCGCTGCAGGATGACAGCACCTAACAACCTGCGCCAGGGCTGACAACATCGGATTACAGATAAGTCCAAAAGCATAAGGATTATTTTCCTCCAGAAATCTCAGAGATCTTATTCAAATTCCAACCAGAACTTTCACCTAAATACTAACGGAACTATATTTAAAGTGCCTTCCAGTGTATTACAAAGTGAACATTACATTCAACAATGTTAGGCAACTCTCATGATAGTCACACCAGTGCAAATGATGATTAGTAGGACATACTAGGACTTTTAGTCATTCAGTGTTTATGTCCATATTATTATTTTCGTTTATCTTTTCATTTTCTTTGTGTCATATATGTGGTTTAGGGATTAAATATCTGTACATAAGTTATATCATCTACCAAGTGGTCGAGTGAGTTTCTTACATGTACTGTCTCTTAAATCCATATATGTGTCATTTCCTCAGTATGAGAGGATGGGGGCTTAATAACAATTATAATATTCAGTAAGAATAACAGGGGAGATTTGTCGCAAGGAAACAGAATCCATTCTCATGTGCCCTTCTGAGACATTATCTCTTTGTGAGAATATTCGCCTTCCTTTCACCCCTTACTTGTATAGGAATCTAACAATTAACGAGCCACTTCTGAGATCCTATATATCTTTCTTACATTTCTCAATTTACAACTTTCTTATCCAACTGTGCTGTGACAATTAATGTCCAGTTCGGGATAACGGCGCGACACCACCTCTGACTGCCTTGAAACACAAGGAGATAAGGTGTATAATTACGACCACAAACACCACTATACAGACAACATAGAGTAAGTATAGTAAAGAATAGAAGCTGATCCAGTAAATAATATATGTATATATTTATTTTCATACAAGAAAACATAAAATGGCATCATACGTCATCAAGTCAGTCAATAGCGTGCACTGTTGCACGGCCTGGAAAAACCAAGGTAACAATTAAATTGAGAGACACTCAACAAAAAAAAAACCTCAATCACATTCACTCTTCCTGTCACCCTGCTGAGGAACAATAAAAATGGTTAGTGCTTTAGACCAAATCTAATTTGGTGGGGCTGTCAACTTTTAGCCTCCACTCTCTAACACTAATAAATTTTATACTGTCTCAGTCCTGGTGACTCTTCCTCAATGAACGGCTACACAGCTTTCTACTAGTTAGGCGATAGGCGCCGATAACTACACCACACGAAATGCTAAATATAATAGACTTGGTTTTTTCGAACGCAGACTCAGTGTCTATCCGTCCAACGGATACTGAACAGACCCTCCTGGTCCTGTCTATTTTCTCCCTCCTCTATCTTCCTCTCTTGATCTCAGTGTCTCTCTAACACTCGAGGGCTGATGATGCGGAGCGGTCTCCGTTACGCTCTTCTCTTGATTTCTATCAGGACCTAGGTATCGTAACCCTGTCACACGTTCCTGATTTTGGTGATGACGATGTTCGGATATCAAGCATGAGGGACTTGATTAACTGTAGACAAAACTTTTCTGCTGCTGAATAGCTTCCCCCTTTTACCCCGCTCCGGAGTTAGAGGAAAAAAATACAGCCTTGATTTTCAGGCTGTACAAAATGAAACTAGTCTCCCGGCCACCTGCCGTTGCTAGAGACTATAATAGCGATGCTCTCGGCCCTGTATGTTAAATAAACCTCGGTCCAGCTGAAGCATAGGGCCTTCCCTGCCAGAGACCATAGGGTAATTTTCTTTTGCTCCTGACGATACTCTAGTACTCTAACCCTGCGATATGTCTTTTGCCGTGGATAATTTTATTTTACAATATTATGCTCCCCACTGTTTCCGCCGTGTGACTCGCTGAAATTAAAAGAAAACAGCGACTCATGTGCACCCACTCTAAAATCACTTATCTCTAACATATACGATACATAAAATAATTCTATACACGTGTCTCTTCATTCTCACTTCTTCACACAATACATAAAATACCACTATCCTACGTGGCACTAAAATCACACTCATCCTCCCCTCCTTCTACTAAAATCTGCCAGGTAAAACAAACAATAGCCCAGACCCGTCTGACATGTTACATGGCCGTTATGCATGGCCGATCACGTGTTCAAACTTGACAAAATTAGGGAAATCCTTTTACCCATTAACACAGGAGTTTCCCCGGCTTACTCTTATTAAATTAAATCTCGCTATAGGAATAGTTTCCTCCCCTAAGCAGTATAATTCATTTACAACGTAAATCTGAACCCTCCGACAATATTTCTCACATTTTTAAGGCTCAGAAAAATTAACGAACACACCAGGGATTTCCCCATAATGTACGGTGTAGTGCACCGGTTTTATTATCGAGGTTTTCTCCTCTAGATCCGTTGTGTTTAGCCTGAGGATTCGCACCCTCAGTTACCAGGACTACCTCGAGGAGGGTGTGGCTCTTCACCACGCACAACGATCTTGGGGTATGAGAGGTTTTGCTAGGCCAAGAGACTGACACCGCAATGGTCGCTCCTTTCATGAACAAGAATTCACTAGGCCTAGGGTGAAGCAAGGGGGGAAACCCACTACCCACAACACCAGCACATCATACCCCCTGTCTGTAAAAGACTTTGCCCCCCACATTAGTAATTTTGTTATATAACTTCAATCCTTCTATTCTACGCAATCACCCATTTATGAAAGTAGAATAGGTACAATGGAACAGAAAAGTGCAGAGTATAGATGAACAGTGGAAAATGCTAAAGGGGTTAATATACCAAATCTCAAAAAGGAATCATATAAGAAATAGAGAGGATTGACAAGAAGAAATTGATGACAGGTGAAATGTTACAACTGATGGATGTAAGAAGGAAGAAGAAGCAAGACAAAGAAGAATATGACAGACTAAATAAGGAACTATTAAACAACTGTAAAACAGCCAAAGAAGCATGGCTAAACCAGAAGTGAAAAGAGCTTGAAATACAGCACAGAAAAAGATACAAAATCTATGTACAAGCAAATAAATGAGTTAACAGGCAGAAGGACACAACAGAAGGAACATTATTAATGGGTCAAGGGAAAATAATACAAAGTTGGACAGAATACTTAAAGGAGCTCTATGATGATGAAAGATCAGAAATGAACGTCCAAGATAACTGAATGATCACCAATATTTGTGGCAGAAGTAGAGGATGCCGAGCGCCACACGAAGGGCAAAGCACTTGGACCAGATAAACAATAGTAGAGAAAATGAAGTCTTTGGTAGAATCTGGAATAGGCGTTATAACAAAACTGTTGAATGCAGTGGCGTATCCTGGTAATGCGAGCTAGGCGTGCTGCTACTTAAAATGAATATGTACGCCTACTATTTAACTTTTTCCCCTCTTAATTTAAAAACCAACTATATTCAATTACGCAACGATAGTTATTAGGGGTATTTGTCAATTATCTCCGAAATACTAATTAACTTACAACTTGAAACTCACTGTCGCTGTAATAATCTGCATTCCTGGCAACTAACAAAAATTAATCACAAAAAAAACACTGGACGGACACAGCCGATTTTTACAACCCGAGAGCTGCAAGACCACCGCACGCATGTTCGTATTGTATTGACGTATCTGGCCATGACCCCGATCCACACAAACCAATCTTCAGACGTGAATCCGAAAGGTGCCGCACGCATTGTGACGGAATTACCCGAGAAACTTCGGGCGATTGTAACCAACCAATAAAAACTGCACTATAAAACGCGTCTGGGAAACTGAAACTTGATATACTCGTAGATTCTATGCGGGAAAATACGTTATCCTGATGCGTGCGGTCCGAAAGCAGAACTTTAGAAGAGAAATATTTTATAGAATAATAATTACATTTTTATTTTCCTTCGGGCATAGGTGTGCGCAGCACGCACAGCACACATAGAGAATACGCCACTGGTTGAATGACATCTACAACAATTGGTACATATCTGATGATATAATAAAATCCATATTCATAGCTTTGCCAAAGAAACCTGGACCATCGAATGCGAAGACCGGTATATTACCTTTAATAGTGCTCGTTTATGTGAACTGTGAGAGTAGCGTTTACGTTCAAGCTGCCTGACAGAGTAAAAAACACGAGAAATCTTAGAAAAGCATGCAAAGAGGCCCATTATGTTAAAATCTAACGAAGCTGACACATGGTGAGGCTGTATACAAGTAAAGCTTGGTTAGTTTTAAAAGCAAATGAGAGAAGAGCGGGCTAGCATCAGATGATCGTTCGCCTCCGCTCTTCCCCCATTTTGGTCTACCCTGTTCAACCTATTTGTCGGTTATAATTAGAGTATTTGGCGTTATTTTTTAAAGTTATGCATTATATTCAAATACCTGGTGTAACACCTGGATCCATGCATAACTTGTGAAGGTGCCAAGAGTTTTGTCAAGAGCAGACACAGGAGCAAGTGGAAAGCAGGGCATCCTGGCCACCAAACAAATGATGCATATGAGGTAGGATTTCGCTCGTTCTGATGATGAGCCCCCAACTGATTTAACTCAGCAAAATATTACGCAAAATGTTTGAAAGCATAAACATCGATGTTAAAAAGTTGAGAATAATAAAGAACATTTCCTGTAAAAAAAAAAAAATAAATAAATACAAAAAAAATAAAAAATAAAAACAGCACCTATAAGAATAAGCAGCCAAATAGGAAAGTTTCAGCAGGTCAAAAAAGGTGTTAGACAGGGTTATGTACTGTCAGCGGAACTGTTCAATATGTACAGTAAAATATAAAGAAATCCATAGATGACATAATACAAACAACTCGAGATAAGTCGGTCATGCACTCTTAACAGCCACTGTGACAGTATTGCCTCCCCTGCTTTGCAGTTGTGGTCCAACAGTGGCCAAAACTCAAGTGTATCTAATATGGGCTTCAAAGGTGTCTACCTTCGCACAAGATTACTCTTTGCAGATTTGTAAAATAGAAGGTTAATGACGCTTCTATCTCAATGGTATGTTCACAAGATATTCAAATAAGCGAAAACAATGCTGCATTGGCTGAGCACCTTAATTCTAGAATCTGCCAACAACTTTTGTAAAGAATTAAGGAATGATTAATTTTAGCTCGTTCTAGCCCCCACCTCTGATTTACTCAGTGGAATTCTTATTATTCTGGTATAGCTCAGTTTAGTAAATTGACTGAGACAAACATGCAGTACATTTAAAATGATTAAATCGAAGTTAAATATGAAAAATTACAAATAACAAAATTTAATAATCACTTAAGTTTTAACAGTTGGAAAATAATTGAATAGTCTAACTGAAAAGGTTCATCATTGATTGATAGTAGGTTATATGAAAAAATTCACTTTGGCAGCTTTTATATTGCACTTAGCTGCCAGTGGTTGTTTCTGATCCCGCTGGGTTGGTTCTTTTTACACTGCTCACGCTCGTCGCTGGTCAAGGTTGTAGGGTGCAGCTCGTACCCTGGAGTGTCAGGGAGAGTCTACAAAGTTGGTCCCTCGTCTTAAAGCTCAGGCCACCGTTCCCTTCTTGTTCCAGAGATAGTACCCTTCAACTGGTACCACCACCCACAACTACGGTAAAAGTTTAGAAACGAAACGCTATCCTGAGTATTGCATTTTCCGACACATACTTATGTGTCCCCTTTCTCCTGTTCTACCATCTCATTTACTCAGAATTTACCCTTGATGAAAATTAACATTATTCCCTCGAGAGAAAACTTTCTTTACATTTAAATTGAATAGCTTTTATAGTTACTTTACATTTAACCGAAAAGGTTAATAGTACAAATAGAATATGTTTACATTTACATTTCCACTGAATGAAAAGTGTGTGTTCACAATATAAACTGAATATAAGGCATTTGCGTTGCATTTTTACACGTGTACTTGGGGGTCGTTAATTTTAACTTTAATTCCCTCTCTGACATCGTGTGTTCAGATTCCTCAGATATTCTGGTTTTCATTATTTAAAATGATAGAGATTTCCTGGGCTGTTTTGTAAGTCCGTCAAGATTTCCAATAAAAGGTGTCCGGTCTGATAAAATGGAATTCTGAATTCTAGGCTTCACTCTGGCAAGGTCTGGTTGTGTCGTCTTGGCAAGCGATCTTATTAGTGTCTTAACACTGAAACGTGTCAGGTTATATTCACTGTCCTGCCTCATTATGTTTGTAACGAAGCTAAGAAAGCGCTAATCGTTTCAAACAAAAATGTAAGGGGGGAGGGGGGGGCGATTTCAAAATCATCCTGACATGGAAAAATGTTGAACGTGATATAGGGGTAAAGTCTTCCGTATATGGCATGAAAATATCCGATCTCTGGCAGGCGAACTCACCAACACATCTGTAAACTCATACGACAATGTGTTTCAGATGTAACAAATTATTACTATCTAAAGTAATCTTGTTATAGCAAGTCGGACAGGAAGCGATTATGTCACACGTGTCTGTCCAAAATGTATTGCACAGACGATTAATCTTGTTATCTCTCGCTTAAGCACACAATACTACACGAAAACTAAGCAGACTAATATGTGTTTACCTGCGCTTAATCTCAGCAATTGTGAGGTATACAGCTACAAGGAATGTCAAATGTTTTGACAATATCAACTATCTGCTGCCTAGCAGAGAAAGAAACGGTTGCGACCCGGAAAAATTGCAATAAAATCAGTACAGCAAATGTAACTGATTACTGTCGTAGTGAAAGAGAGATCGGAAAGAGGTCGCCCCAAAATCCATCTCGTGACAGCCTTAAATGAAAAGGAGTTGCAGGAAATGATTGCCACAGTAGGGACAGAATGCGAAAATAAAGGCCTTGGACTTAATAGCAAAAAGACAGAAGTAACAGTCATCTCGAAGAAAATGACTTTGCAGAATGCACTATCAAAGTAAACGGACGTTTTTAAAACAAGTCAATAGATTAAAATACCTTGGCACCCAATGTCATCCAACAGAAGATGCATCTCAGAAGTGAAGAGTAGAATAGCCCAGGCTCAAGCAGCAGTCTATAAAATTAAAAGTATTTTATTCAACAACTCTTTGTCAACGGAAGTAAGAAAGAGGGTCATTCAATGTTATATAAAACCAATTTTGTCTTACGGAAGTGAGCCATGGACAATAAGTAAACAAGTACGAAAAGCACCTGAAGCCACAGAGATGCAGGTTAACATAAGAACGTTAAAAATACCATGGGCAGCTAAAAAGAGTAATGAAGATGGCCTGAAAGAGGTTACCTCGCAAGGGGTCCAACTTCGTAAAAATAATTAAGTAAACCAGGAAAAGAATAATAATCAGTGTGTTGTGGTGCAGTTAGCCAGCTGAAGACCTGGCATGCACCCGCAGCTGGGATTATCCACGGTTTCCCACTAATACTCATAGTATGCAGGTCTTAATGTTTTCATCCACGGACTTGGGTCTTTGTGATACCTGACTCCCAAGCTATTGTCTCCCTGCTGTCTAGAAATTGATATCCTTGCACTGAATATTGATGGTGTTTGTATTCGCGTTGCTATGATGGAAATTATATGCCACTTTTTGAATGTGTTAGCTTTGTCGCGTAGAGGAAGCGCATAAAAATTTACGTTAAAGTTAGAATCGCAGCGGAAGTTAGTATCCTAGTGGCTATTTTAACAATGATCCTGGCCTCGTATATCAGTTATCTTTATTGATCAGCAACAGCATCTAAAGTACATTTTGACAAAGCTTTCGCTAGCTTAAACAGCACACAACAAAACGTGACCAAAAATAAAAGCTAAAGAAACATGTTGCGTGATAAATTCTCGCAACATCATTTTATTACAATATCTATTTTATAACGCAAGGGCAACAACTGCTTGAAATTTATAGTCACTTTTCTCGGTAAGCATTTGTCTTCTCGCGTTGGTATCGAATGCAGTTAAGTTTGAGCTGTGGTCATTTTGTGCTGGACTGCGCATGACTTGTCTTGCTTTTGGTCGATCGGTTTCCGCCCACCACGAGTGGAGTGAGCGATTTGGAATGGCGAAAGAGATGCCTCGTTGAAGAGGGGATCTCCGCTATTTTTTGTTCTGTCAGGGATGTGTAGTCCTCTTATGGATATTTCGTTTATTCGAGATAATACCTCTAGTGTATTTGCACATGCCGGGAGGCATAATATTTCTGTGTATTTCCGGAAAGCAAGGTAAATTGACTTTTTCATTAACTCTATCGATTTTTGGTCGTGAACGATTTCTGGTTCATAGCCTGTCTTCGAAAGTCGTCGTCACGAGATGTTTTCCTAGCTCACATGTCGCTGTATTGTGCTGCATCGGTTGATGCAGGTCCCAAGGACTATTACTTGCTACTTGGTTACCTGAACTAGGTTTGAAAAACCTTTGTTATCTAGAGGATATTTTTGAGGACATTATTTATACTTCGGCAGACGTGTCTGTCTTGCTGAAGTCAGATTAAGGAGAGTGAACTGATCTCATACATCTGGTTATCTCCTGGCTGTTATAGAAAAGGATGGAGTTTTTCACCTGACTACATTTACAGCACTATGAAATATAACATGCATCTGACTCATCATTGTAATGCTGTCTACCGTCTATTGCTGTATTGAATGTTGCTGTGATAATGACTGTTTGATGTGCCTACATATTCGCGTAACCATTTTGTCACTGTGGCGTCCACAATAAATAATGAAGAAAAACGTCAACGGCTGTTACAAGAATCATTGACTTTATACGTCGTGAGTTTACTGACGTCCTATGTGGATTGCCCTGTTATTTTTGTATGAACATTGTTTTGACTGAACACATCTGCACACCACACAAAACCAGACATGCGGATACCATCCATCATCATATGGCATCACGCATCATTTGGTGGCCATAAGCTGGTTTGATTCTGGTACCAGCAAACACGGGGTCCCTTACCCACTTCATTTTCAACAAGAATTCATCAACATCCTTCAAGAAATTAACATTCTTCAAGACAGCCAACATCTTCAAAATTTTCAAAGTACTCGGCGTTGCCCGGTAAAAAATCAAAATTTCAATTTTTTGACGGAAACAAGAATTTGACAGTACCCGGCGTTGTTACATGTTGCCGGATAACTCGGACTGCTGTTATCTTTTACGCAAGTCAAGCAAGTTGCTGCTGTCAAGGTTCCAGTGCTGTCGTTTTTGTGAAGGTCAAGTGCCGGTTGAAACGGGTTGTTTTCTGAAGAAGGCCAAGTACCGATTTCCATCAACTTACTTTTGGATTAGAAGGTCAAGTGCCGAAACAACTCAACACACAGTATTTCAGAAGCTCAAGTACCATCGTGTTAGCAGTGGAAGCAGTTCAGATGTGCCATCATCGTTGGAGCTTCGCTCTTTAGGACGTTGATTGACATCCGTTTTTTCTGCTGTTCTACGATTGGAAGCCTATAAGTTAAGTGGCCTGTTTGTATGTAAACTGTGCCCTTATACTTCTGCTGAGTCTTCTGTGTATCATCTCATTCTATATGTTATATGTTTATATGTTATTTGTATATTTATATGTTTATATTTCAGCGGGTTCTCGGTTGGGTGGTGTCTCCGTTAGATTATGCCACGTCATAGAGGTCGTCTATTGTGAGCGTTTTCTGTAGGGTTTGCAAATTTCCGATACTGGAATTTGCTAAGCGACTTCTGTTGCTATTTATGTTAGCTGTGATGACATGTTTTAATATTGTTTTCGTTATTATTTCGCATTCTTTAGTTTTGTTTTGATTTGTTTGTATTTGTTAGCCTACTCTTGTCTATAATTTAGTTTCATACAACATTTTTGTTTATACACTGTGGTGTCATGTATTTTGTTTAATTCTATCGTAGATATCGTCACATTTTTTGTGATATTTCATTAATTTCTGCTTTATTTTTAGTTGATTTCTGCGAACGTTTTTGTATTGTTGCTGATCTTTTTTATTGTTTACATTGTTATTGTTTACATTGTTTGCATTGTTTACATTTTCAATGTTTACATTCTGCATGTGTTTACATAGTCATTGTTTACAGTTATAGTAATTAGTTAATGGGCTATGCTAATGCACTGTTACTACTACACTGATGATAAATGAATGATGAATAGTGTTGTGCACTATTGAATGAGAAGTGCACTTATGATCAAGAATTGATTGGTGATATTTCATATACAAGTTCTTTGATTGGAGACTTGTTTCCCACAGAGACTGGGATAATATAAGGTGATGTGAATATACAAGTGCTTAATTAAGACTTGTTACACTTAGGTTTGAAATAAATTAGTTAATTATTTCAGGTTTTGGACTCATATGTTAGACAACATGTCTACATTTGAGCACTTTATTGAGCAGGGTAAATTGCTTGGGAAGACTGGTGATAAGTTAGAAGAATTTGCAACTGCTCGATATGATAAAGCAATGGAAGCTGAACAAAAGAAACTGCATATGGAAGCTGAACAAAAGAAACTGCAGATGCAGGTGGATGAAAAAAGATTCCAAATGGAAATGGAAAAACAAAAAAGGGAATCAGAAGCTGAGGAAAGAAAACTCCAGCTAGAGGCTGAAAATAAAAGACTTGAAAAAGAGGCTGAGAATAAAAGACTTGAAAAAGAGGCTGAAAATAAAAGACTTGAAAAAGAGGCTGAAAATAAAAGACTTGAAAAAGAAGCTGAAAGACTTCAAATAGAGGCTCAGGCTGAGGAGAGAAGATTACAGAGAGAATCTGATGAGAGGAAAGAGAAAGCAAAAATGGAACATGAAGAAAAGGTCTTAGCTTTAGAGTTGGAAAAATTGAAATTGATGAACATGAGTAATGGTAATGATTCAAACAAGGGTTCATCTTCTGGTAAGGCTAATAATGATACTTTTAAGATTAAGTTGCCAACTTTTAGTCCTTCCAGTGATGACATAATGTTCTATCTGGACAGATTTGAACAAGCATGTACAGCTCATAACATAGACAAAGCAAAATATGTTTATCAGTTATCAGGGATACTGACAGGTAAAGCTCTAAGTATATTAAATATGGTGGATGAACCTGACAAGAACAATTATGAGGTTGTCAGGGCCGCTCTGTTAAAGAAATATCAGCTTAACGAAGACGGCTATCGTCTACAATTTAAAAACATGTTACCTGAAAATGGAGTTGAATTCTCCGAGTTTATTGCAAGAATACGCATTACTTTCTCACGATGGGTTGAACTATCTAAGACGGAAAAAACTTATGAAGGACTTATGGACTTAATACTTAGAGACAAAGTCATGTCGTCTGTCAATGAGTCTTTCCTTGCTTTCCTTCATGAACGTAAACCTAAAACAATAAAAGAAATGGAAGATTTCTGTTGCCAATACGTAACTGCACACCCACACATAACCATGGGTAACTCTAAGGTGAAAGAAGGTTTACCAGTTGCTTCGGCAGCTCCGTATGGTCAAAACTTTGCTCGTAGATTCCAACAAAATTTTGATAGAAAGAGCAGCGGTAATTTCTGTCAAAATCATGGAAACCAATTTCATGGTGATTCTTCTTCGAAGAATTGGAGACAACCTGATAGTGGTCGTTACTATCATCCTAATAATTATACGCATTTCAAAAGAGGATATGGTAATAGAGGTTATTCCTGCCGAAGACCTCAGAACCAAACAAATAGATGTTCGCATCAATGTGAACATGATAGTAATCGTGGAAACTGGAATTCGAACCAGTATAACAATTACAATAGAGACAATAATAACTGCAGAGATAATAATAACTCTGATAACTTCAGAGGTAATAATAGTCGGGGTAGATCTCAACACAAAAAAAAGAGAGATATCAGCAGGCTAATGCTGTACAACAGGAAACTGAGGGAGCCTGTAATCATGTTGTTGATAGTAAAAACTTTGACGCTGTCACTGGTTCTGCTTTTGACTTTGAGAGAGCAAACAAATGCCCCCAATGCAGTACTTTATTCGAACCGGGTACCATAACTACTTTGAGTTGTGGTCACCCACTTCCCGCTCTTCCTGCTGCTGTTGCGCATGACGGGAGGGGTTCTTTAATTCTACATAAGGGTCTTGTTAATGATACTCCGGTCTCACTACTTTTCGATTCCGGATGCACCACAATTGGTGTTAGACAATCGCTTGTAGATCCATCTTGTGCTACAGGAAGGGTTATTAAATGTGTCACATTTGGCGGCACTCTAGAAAAATATCCTACTGCTGTAATTCGCATTGCCACTCCTTTCTTTACTGGAGATGTGCATGCTTGTCTCTTACCTAATCCTATTGCGGACCTTATTATTGGTCGTATTCACGGAGTTAGGGAGTGTACCCCACAGCAGATTGCTGCTTGGGAAGATAATAACATGCAAGCTACAAATGCAGTAGTTACAAGAGCACAAGCTCTACAAACACCCGAAACTTCACTGAATAGTGATAATGAAGTTGATAGCCAAGATAGTCACTTAGTAATCACTCGTGACTCTTTCATAAAATTGCAAGAAGAAGATCCTTCTTTAAAAAAATTCTTCGTTCTTGCGAAGAAAGGTGATCCGAATCAGGATAGAAATAGAAAATCTTGGATTGCAATGAGAAACGGCGTACTTGTACGTATGGTACAAGATTCGACTACGTCGGCACATTCGCAAATTCTTGTTCCCAAGAGCATGAGAGTGCAAATATTGCAACATGCTCATGACTCGCAATGTGCTGGACATATGGGTTTTGCCCGTACGAAGTCGAGAGTCCTTGCGGCTTTCTTTTGGCCTTTTGTCAATAAGGACATTCGTATTTACTGCCGATCATGCAAGGTATGTCAGGAGGTCAAATCTAGAAGACCACGACATGCTGCGCCTATCCAGGCTGCTGACATTCCTATTCGGCCGTTTCAGAAAATGGCCATAGATATTATTGGCCCTTTTAAGGTCAAGTCGGCCAGAGGACATCAGTTCATCCTTACATGTGTCGATATGTGCACACGTTGGCCAGAGGCTATTCCTCTTAAGAGCATATCTACTACAGATATCGCAGATGCTCTTTGGTTGATATTTTCTCGCTTGGGGTTCCCCAGAGAAATATTGTCAGACCATGGCACTCAACTCATATCTGACACTATGTCACAGGTAATGTCTACCTTACATATTGAACGATCTCTCAGTAGTATCTACCATCCTATGTCTAATGGGTTAGTTGAGCGTCTGAATAGAACGCTCAAGACTTTGCTTGGTAAGATAACTGAAGATCATCCTCAAGATTGGGACAGGGTTTTACCCGCGGCTCTCTCTGCCTATAGAGAAGTCCCTAATGAACACACAGGATTTTCTCCCTTCGAACTTGTCTTTGGCGCGCGTCCACGCGGCCCTATGTCTTTATTACACGATCTCATCACTGCCGATGATATTAGCGATGAAACTCAATCCTCATATGAGTATGTCATTGCTCTTAGACAAAAGATCATTGAGGCATGTAAGCTAGCAACTGCTTCATCAGAAATTGCTAAAGAGAAGGCAAGACAGTTTGCTAACAAGAATAGATGTCTACGACAACTTTGTCCAGGTGACAAAGCATTCGTCCTACTCCCCAGTAGGGAAAATAGACTTCTTATTGCATGGAAAGGTCCGTATGCAATAGTCTCTCGGATTTCCGATGTTGACTATGTGGTCGATATTGATGGAAAGCATAAAACTTTCCACATAAACATGCTTTCGGAATTTCACGAACGTCCGGACTATTTGCTGCCTATTTTCCAGGCAACGGATGATGCTCCTGCACCTCACGGTCATTATTCATCCCTGTCTGTCATACAGGATGAGGAAGCTACCTTCTCTGATGTCAACCTTCCCCTTCCAGTGGTTCCATTACATTCCACGGAATCTTGGAAAAACGTTTCTGTTTCTCCTAATCTTTCTGGTGACGAACATCGACGAGACTTGTCGATGTTACAAACATTTCAGGATGTTCTCACTGACATTCCTGGACACACAGATGTCATAGAACATGACATAATTCTTACCGACAATAATCCAATTAGGGTTAGGCCTTATCCTATTCCTATACACTTTCAGTCGCAAGTGGAAAAGGAATTGGATGAAATGATTCAATTAAATATAATTGAACCATCGACTTCACCATATTCTTCTTCCATGGTTATTGTCCGGAAGAAGGATAAGAACATACGAATTTGTGTTGATTATCGCAAATTGAATCAGGTCACAAAGTTCGATGCTGAACCGATGCCTTTGTTAGAAGATCTACTGATTAGACTTTCTAATTCTAGATTCTTCACTAAACTTGACTTGTCTAAAGGTTATTGGCAAGTGCCTTTAGCAGAGCATGCCAAACCTCTTACTGCTTTTTCTACACCTAGGGGTCTATTTCAATGGAATGTTATGCCTTTTGGTCTCATGAACGCCCCTGCAACTTTCGTTCGCATGATGCGTCGAATTCTGTCACATCGTTCGGATGTCATCGCATACTTAGATGACATCTGTCTCTTCAGTGATACCTGGGAAGATCACTATTTAGGGTTATATGACTTACTGTCCACTCTACGTGAGAATAATTTGACAGCGAAACCTTCTAAAGCTTTTGCTGGTTTTGGTGAAATCTCTTTCCTGGGTCATCGTGTTGGTCATGGTCTCTTGAAGACAGAAGACCACAATACTTCCAAAATACTGAACATCTCTGTTCCTAAAACGAAAAAACAAGTTAGGAGTCTCTTAGGTTTAATTCAATTTTATGGGAGATTTATTCCAAATTTATCTTCGATCATGGCACCTCTCTCAACATTGTTGAAGAAAGGTTCGCCTAATCTGGTCCGTTGGTCTGAAGAATGCCAATCTTCATTAGACCAAATCAAGAATATTTTTTTTTTTTTTTTTTTTTGCGTTCGCCCGCTAATACTCGAGGCGAAATCTCAGGTTATCATTTATGTCTAACCTGACATTGATTTTACGTGAGTATCCCTTTATTTCTTGTACAGAGACAAATGTCCCTCGCCATTCAGGCAAATACTCGCCGATTTCGGAGGTACCCATTGCAGCTGGGTCGGCTCAGGAGCCGCCAGTCCCTGGTCGACGACACTCCTTCAAATGTACTCGCCAGGTCTCGAGTTAATCCAGTCCAAATCCCGGTCGACGAAAAATCCTCAAATGCCGTCGCCCGGGTTTGATCCTGTATCACCCGGTCGCCAGAGCGGTGTTGTAACCACTACGCTAGCGCGGCTCCTATCAAGAATATATTTTCTTCTCCTCCCATCTTAAGATTACCTACTCTTGATAGGACTTTTGTTCTTCGGAGTGATGCTTCATCCACTGGGATTGGAGCAGCACTGATGCAAGAATATGCAAATACTCTGCATCCTGTTATGTACATTTCTAGAAAACTAAATGCGGCAGAGAGGAACTACTCGGTTTTAGACCGTGAGTTGTTAGCGATGGTTTGGTCAATTCTAAAGCTACAAAGATTCCTCCTGGGCGCACATTTCATTCTAGAGACTGATCAGAAAGCTCTTACAGCTATTCAGACTAAGAATTTGAAGAGTTCGAGATCCACTCGATATGCTATAGCTCTTCAACCTTTTCACTTCACGGTACGAGCTATCCGTGGTGCGGATAATGTGATGGCTGACATTTTGTCTAGATGCCCACATGACTCTAACTAATACTTCTGTCCTATATTCCCATATATTACAGAGTCATAACACACCTATATTTCTACAATAGATTAGCACATCTGTACTTACTCTATATGTACACACTATCGTGCTTTGTTGTCATCTTCTTCTGTTCGTTTTTTTTTAGATGATAGAGGAGGACTGAGTAGTTAATATAAGGGCCGTTAGTTTACTAAACAGCCACAATTATTAATAATGTATTGTACCTTATGAAGCATATTAGTTATTAATTAGCATTATATTGCTTGTACTTTTTCAGAATGTCATTGTTGAGCTGAGGACTTACCTTACTAGTATCAAGCATGACGAGTTCTAGATTGTGTACTTACCCTCGGAATACCAGAGCATATGTCCTGGATCGTCATGTAGTTTAACTTTACTATGTACTTATGTCATTACATGTCAAATAATGTACTATTTAAATTTTCCTATCAGATTTGTACATCCATTTTTAAAGACAATATTAGAGTATGCTGTTTAATGATGATTATAGTAACTTGCATACGTATATTGTGTTTACATGCTAACGTGATGTGTGTTGGTGACACCTCCCCGATGTGAATATTTTTTGAGACATATTTATTTTTCTGTTGAGGTATATCCTCACCAGACACTCTATATTTAGCCTCATGTTAGGCAATTTAATTAATTATCAGCGCATAATTCGTGCGTTTTGAGCCGCTTATCGCATGCTCTTTGATATTTAAAAAAAAAAAAAATATGTTCCACATTTTTTTTTTATCGGGAGGAGGTGGTGATATGTTGCGTGATAAATTCTCGCAACATCATTTTATTACAATATCTATTTTATAACGCAAGGGCAACAACTGCTTGAAATTTATAGTCACTTTTCTCGGTAAGCATTTGTCTTCTCGCGTTGGTATCGAATGCAGTTGAGTTTTTGTGGTCATTTTTTGCGCTGGACTGCGCATGACTTGTCTTGCTTTTGGTCGATCGGTTTCCGCCCACCACGAGTGGAGTGAGCGATTTGGAATGGCGAAAGAGATGCCTCGTTGAAGAGGGGATCTCCGCTATTTTTTGTTCTGTCAGGGATGTGTAGTCCTCTTATGGATATTTCGTTTATTCGAGATAATACCTCTAGTGTATTTGCACATGCCGGGAGGCATAATATTTCTGTGTATTTCCGGAAAGCAAGGTAAATTGACTTTTTCATTAACTCTATCGATTTTTGGTCGTGAACGATTTCTGGTTCATAGCCTGTCTTCGAAAGTCGTCGTCACGAGATGTTTTCCTAGCTCACATGTCGCTGTATTGTGTTGCATCGGTTGATGCAGGTCCCAAGGACTATTACTTGCTACTTGGTTACCTGAACTAGATTTGAAAAACCTTTGTTATCTAGAGGATATTTTTGAGGACATTATTTATACTTCGGCAGACGTGTCTGTCTTGCTGAAGTCAGATTAAGAAGAGTGAACTGATCTCATACATCTGGTTATCTCCTGGCTGTTATAGAAAAGGATGGAGTTTTTCACCTGACTACATTTACAGCACTATGAAATATAACATGCATCTGACTCATCATTGTAATGCTGTCTACCGTCTATTGCTGTATTGAATGTTGCTGTGATAATGACTGTTTGATGTGCCTACATATTCGCGTAACCATTTTGTCACTGTGGCGTCCACAATAAATAATGAAGAAAAACGTCAACGGCTGTTACAAGAATCATTGACTTTATACGTCGTGAGTTTACTGACGTCCTATGTGGATTGCCCTGTTATTTTTGTATGAACATTGTTTTGACTGAACACATCTGCACACCACACAAAACCAGACATGCGGATACCATCCATCATCATATGGCATCACGCATCAAAACACCAACAGGATTAACAACAATTCAAGATAACTAAACAGCCGGAGATCTAGATTGTGTCGACAACCTGACCTTTCTGTCCAAGAATCGCAGTCAGATGCAAGACTAAATGAAAATACTTGACGAGAGTTCACACTGATTTTGTCTAAAAACACACAGAGAAAAGTCAGATATTGTGAGAATGAAAACAGAAAATGACGGCCACGCTACATCAGGAGGAACATGCCCACAAGATACAGGCTCATTCATATATCTTGTCATCAGACAGAGACAAAGTTGGAACATTATATCACAAAAAAGTACGCAACCTACACAACAACAACAAAATAATAATAACAGTTCAACTCTTATATTAAGGCAATCCTATTGTATGTCTCTGAAATATGGAGAACAACAAAAGCTAGAACCAAGAAGTTTCACTTTTCATAAATGAGAATGTCTCGCAATATGCTCAACCCCATTATGGTCGCCTCAAACGACATGCATGAGGCCGCAGTTAGGCCTATTCTTTCTCTGTATCCTCACAGATCCCCGGGATCTACGGGGAACGTTTACATCCATGGGATGTTCTAATTATATATATATATATATATATATATATATATATATATATATATATATAATATATATATATATATATATATATATATATATATATATATATATAAAATATATATATATATATAATAATATATATATATATATATATATATATATATATTATATATATATATATATATATATATATATATATATATATATATATATATATATATATATATATATAAATATATATATATATATATTATATATATAGATATACATATATACATATATATATATATTCTCGGCCCCATGATGTGGTACGAGGATGCTTTCTATCACAAAAGTAAGATAATCTCTGCAAGTTTATAAGCATAATTTTTTTGAAAAGGGTACAATCTTTTATGGACACCCTGTATATATACATATATATTGTTATTGTTATACAGAATTGACATCATTGCACTCCGGGGAAATCCATAGGTGCTCAGTCTCCATCAGTATATGTCAAAGAGTGTGAATGGTAACTGTTCCTGTAGCTCGCTGGTTGTAAACACGACGGATGCATCCTCTCATACGTCCATCTCTACTATCCTTACGTTTGATGCCAAATTCCAACAGTCTTAACCTTGATGATTCATCAATTGCAATATCATTATCTAACAGGCGATCATTAATTGCTCTCAGTATATCTCCCTTATTCATATCTAGTGTCCCCACTATGGGTGCTCTTGATGCTAATCTGTCAGCTCTTTCATTACCACATACCCCAGCATGACCAGGACAGTATATCCACACCAGCTCTTGTAGACTGTAAGCTTCTATGAATGTTTTCCATTCATGCCGCAACCAACCACTTTGAACCTTCCGAAGCATGGACTGAGAGTCTGACACAATGATAGCTTTTGTTAATGAAGTTTCAGTTATCCACCTTAAGGCTGCAGTAACAGCCTCGACCTCCATTCTCATGCTGGAAGTTGTTATCTTGTAAGCCTCGCTATGTTCGGCGACGATTCTGCCCTGTCTGTTGTTTTTCTGTTGTCTAGTGTTCTACTTCTTTATTTCTTACGAGTGCCTGAAAACATACCTTTATGTTTGTCTAATATTTATTTACTGTTTACATGCCTCGGGTTTCCCTTCCTTATTTGTTATAAATGTTTATACAATACCAAAAACCTACCCTCTGTTCTATACTTACTGTTCTGAGTCTACTATCATTTACTAGACACAGTATTAAGGTCTGTGTCTTGTGTGGACTGGCCTATACTTTATAATAGGGGAACAACAGAAGTGATTGCGTCATTGTTTGGCTGAACTGCCCATTGTAAACTTCCGGTGTTGTGTCTTTCGGTTCGCACTGATGACCCGTCATCGAAGCATCATTTTTTGGTGATGCCTAGATGGCTGGGAGGATAGTGTGATTCGCTTGCATAGCTAGGCGGTGTTGTCGCACGGAAGGTCTGGGGTTCGAATCCTGGGTAAGCCACTCACGTCTGTTGTTTTTCTGTTGTCTAGTGTTCTACTTCTTTATTTCTTACGAGTGCCTGAAAACATACCTTTATGTTTGTCTAATATTTATTTGCTGATGATTACAGGCTGGTAGTTAATCCAGTTCTCATCTGACATACTCCACTCTTCCCCCTTGAATATATTGTCGACTGTGGCTACCTGTTTGATCGTTGTCTCTGCCTGTGCCATCCATGACATTCCTCTCTTTATTCTTGCTCCCTTAATGTCAGCTATGTTACCATGCAGAGGGTGCCGTATGTCTGTGCGTTCTCGCATATAGGCTTTTGCTTGGGCCATCGCATATCTGGATTTAATCGACAGCACTCCAAGCATATACCTCATTTTCACAATGGGGGTGGGAGCCGCGCTAGCGTAGTGGTTACAACACCGCTCTGGCGACCGGGTGATTCAGGATCAAACCCGGGCGATAGCATTTGAGGATTTTTCGTCGACCGGGATTTGGACTGGATTAACTCGAGACCTGGCGTGGACATTTTAAGGAGTGTCGTCGACCAGGGACTGGCGGCTCCTGAGCCGACCCAGCTCTAATGGGTACCTCCGAAAACGGCGAGTATCTGCCTGAATGGCGAGGGACACTTGTCTCTGTACAAGAAAATAGGATACTCACGTAAAAATCAATGTCAGGTTAGACATTAAAAATAACCTGAGATTTCGCCTCGAGTATAAGCGGGCGTACGAAAATAAACAAAAAAAAAACAATGGGGGTATCTCGCGTACAGCCCAAGATTATGCGTTCTAGTCGTTCACATTGTGTTACTGACAGCGTGAGTATTCCCAGCCCATACTCAGTAACCGATATGACTAGCTGTTGATAAAGGAGAAATAGTAATCTCTGCTCTAGACGAGCCGCGGCCATTATTTTTAGGGCCGCTAGACCTCTCCTGCATTTCTGTGTGATTTGCTCAACATTGTACTTATTCGAGAGCCCGCGATCAAAAGTATTTTCTTTGGTCCTCGCATGAGGTCGCATATTTTTTCCTCGCATGAGGTCGCATTGGCACCCGCCCAAACCCGGATCTGGTCAAGACCACATGTCCCAACACATTTTTTTTTCCTCTCATGAGGTCGCATATTTTTTCCTCGCATGAGGTCGCATTGGCACCCGCCCCAAACCCGGCTCTGGTCAAGACCACATGTCCCAACACAAGAAGACCCAATGACAAAATGTGTCACTGTAGTGATCTTCTGTGTTCTCATACAAAGGACCTAATGACACATGAATGTCACTGTACTGGTCCCTGTGTCTAGACACCTGATCCTAGCCTTTTTTTTTTCCTCGCATGAGGTCGCATATTTTTTCCTCTCATGAGGTCGCATTGGCACCCGCCCCAAACCCGGCTCTGGTCAAGACCACATGTCCCAACACAAGCCCATTGACAAAATGTGTCACCACACAAAGGACCCAATGACACATGAATGTCTTTGTTTTGTTTTGTTTTCCTCTGGCATGGTCAAGACTCGCATGAGTCCCAACCCACCCCAAACCCGGCTCTGGTCAAGACCACATGTCCCAACACAAGAAGACCCAATGAAAAAATGTGTCACTGTAGTGATCCTCTGTGTTCTCACACAAGGGACCTAATGACACATGCATGTCACTGTACCGGTCCCTGTGTCTAGACACATGATCCTAGCCAAAGGCCGGATATTAGGGCGTTGGGTTTGCCAGAGCATTATTTGTGCTTCAAGCAAGGTTTATATGAACGGTGATTTGGTTTTAGTCAAGTAAAAGAGTGTAGAAAAATGGTTTAGGAAATATGAATGGATTTGGATACAGACTATTTGTCTTAGTTGAAGGGAGATAAAATGAGTGAAGGGATGCTTTGAGAGAAGGGAGGAAACTCCGCATATTACGGTTGGTGGATAAAAGTCTTGAATTAGGGTTAAGCAGATTTGGTGGGTTCTCAATTGTGGTTGAGAAAATTAGCATGTAACGATTTTGTAGTAAGCTTTAAAGAAAAGAATATGGTGTTCAGTTAAAACGTCAAAGGGAGATAACGTAGAATTAAGTCCCTTGTAGGTTTTAGTGAGTTGAGGGAAAAAATACACACGGGAATAGAGTGAGAGAAGTCTAAACATAACAGACGATAGTTCACTGAATTCGCTTACGTTGTAAAAGCGTGAGCAATTTTTTCTAGTGAGTGGAAATTAGGCCGACCAATCGTTTTAGCTGGTAAACAGGGACAGATCAGCTGAGCATTGACTAGAAGTCAAGGTGTCACAGAGAGTTTATTGATCGTAAATCGCCTATATCCTCGTCTTTTTCTTTCACCCTTATCCTCTATTTATTATCACTCTTTATTTTTTTCATGTATTTTTCGCATTCGTTCGTTTGCGAAAAATATTTTTTTCCCATTCTCACTTCGTCAGTTTCGTTTCTTATTTAGAAACGCATTTCATTGCTGATTAAACGAGTAACTAGATGACATAACGTGTCAGTCTCTACAGAGACGGGAGAGCGTTAAAATGCATTCTATGGCATTAGGAGCCAGTGGACCAAACTGTGAACATATTCGTCTGGCCAGATATAGGAGCAGACATATGTCTACAGCCTTCCCTTGCACCAGACGATTTGGCGTGAGAAGGCATTCGGTCAATCGCTGCAGATTGACGAAATACACCGTGAATATTCGCTTTCGCCAGACATATAGGCGACAAATTTGTCTGCATTTTCACCTGCCACAACGAGTGGTGTCGGAAGAACGCTCAGAAAGGCGCGATAACTGACATCTCCTCGACGCACTTTGAGACATTTGTCTGGAAATCCCAGCTGACAAGGCACTCACGGTTGGCCTGGTCCGCGCGAGGAGTGAAAATGCACGAGTGTCAGTTCATGGTAGTCTTCTAGTTACGTAAGTGTTAAGACGGAAAGGGGAGATCACTTCGTTTTTGCGAAATTAAACGTTTACCTCTTTGTCTGGTAATAGATATAACCAGAATGTTAAACTAGATTTTCATTCTCCAAAATTGCAGTAGACAGAATCACTCGTGCTAGTGAATAAGCTTGTTTTAGGGAAGTCTTAGTTTCTCGGCAAATTTTGCAGAGCTTCTAATTCCATTAGATGAAGTATCCTAGTTTCATGGTTGTGAAACTGTAATTCTGTTTGGGGAGGTAAAATTCTTCTTCTCTAGTCTTCCGTCCTTAGAACCGACCGTTTAAAGCAGTCAAATGGCTTATTACGCACTAGTTAGATTTGGTGCAGAGCGCAAAGCAGATAGTCTTTTCTTTGCCATTGTTTCCCAGTTACGTGGAAAACAGGCGTTATAGGGCAACGCAAACTCAGTCCATTAAGGTGTTTAATTTTACGTAATCGAAGTGCTGGCAAATGGCTGACACCCGTTGTGATGGCCGAGGTAGGTGTATCATGGTTAAATCCGGCCGTATTTTGAAGAAGTGTTTACGACCGGTTAAATCGCTTAATTTTGATTTCACTACATAAATTTGGATGGGAGAGGAGCTTAATTTCCTGACCTGTATTGGATTTTATAGTGACTGAACCCCAGCCTGGCAAACAGAAATTATATTTCTAGCTTAAACGAGTCGGCTATTAAGAAAATTTAATTTTACTGCTAAAATAATCAGACGAGAATAAAACTTTCTAAACTAACTTTATTAATGCTAGATGCTTCATGAGTGGTGATGGAACACGTAGGTATTCCTAATTCATGATGATTGATTTTATGTATATAACGTATTTCACAGGAAAGTTTAAATGATAAGTCAAGCGGTACGCTTGCAGTTTAAAAATGTAAGTTATAATTCGAGTACGTAGCATGTATAAGTATTTTATTTGTGGTTTTTCTTCCCTATGCAGTGAAAACTGGGGTTAACCCAAATTTTTCCGGCGTTTAGTACAGAGACATACCTGTGAGAAACATAAACAGTTTTATCTTTTAACCACGTGGGTTTTACAAGTTAACACCTGTCTGACAGTGCGTGTGTCTTCATAAATAGACAGAGTACAACTCTCACTAACGGGTTTTATTGAAGACTAAATGTTTTATACTGGGACTTTGAGCCAGATCAGATTTTCTGCACAAACTCTATATACAAATTTAGCCGTTGTGGCAAGTAACATATTAACGTCAGTAACATTCCGACGGAGTTTCAACTAGTGGTGTGGTGACCAAATATAGTCCTTTCCTGAAAGTAGACACCGATCTGACATTCCTCAATTCTAGAAACCTAAGCTATTGACACTGTGCTCGTTGTTAATGTTTCGTGCCTGGACCATTTTTATGTGACCTAAACAGACATCCGAAAAATAAGAACACCCAAGGAGTCGTTCCCGGAAGCAGAGAATTCATCCTGTCTTTTTGGAACTGGGGATTTCTTGGTCAAAGACTGCCCTTGACGAGTCTGTAGGTGAATGTCCTAAAAATTGTATTACCAGAAGTGGCTATCTAAGCTGTGAGTATGAACAGGTGCACGTGTGCTCGGCTGAATGAATAAAGTGAATGCAGGACGGAGGGATTTTTTGTTGTTGTAATTGGGCACCCATTTTGCTATCATAACTTTCTGTATGCAAGTATTGCTAATTATATTTCCCTTAAAATAGAGCAGAGATATCAAGTCTGTCCATACCTTAAGAAGGGGAAATATTAGGCCTAATCCTATGTATCCTTGTTTCCTTGGGGCTATCACTGTCTTCCAACAGGACTGTGGGCATACCTCGAGGGATAAGATATAACTGTGGGTCTATCATTTCTTGTATCAATTCCTTGATTTTTTTATGACTATGTGTAGATGCTTTGATGTAATTTCTATGTGTTGTGAAGAAATTTTAGATGATAATTAAAATTTCTCTTGAAATTAATCAGCGTGTTGGTCAGCTCGTTCTAGAATATTTATATAAGCATTTGTTATAGTTTCCCTACGTCTGTACGTATAACTGTCGTCTTGTATGTGCGTGCACGTGAGTGGTTATATATATATATATATATATATATATATATATATATATATATATATATATATATATATATATATATATATATATATGTGTGTGTGTGTGTGTGTGTGTGTGTTCAGACTGTCTGACTCCTCGAAAGCTGTCGTAGAAGATAGGTGAGAGAGAGAGAAGATTTCTCGATCTCAGAGACAGCCTCTTGATCACATTCTACCATCTCACTCGTGGGAACCTATTGCTATTACTACTTCTCACTGTGACTATCACTTATTCAAATCTATTCAGAAGGGACCAACCTAAGTCTTAATTCCCCTATCAAAAAATCTACGACAGAATGGTGGCTCGTTTTTCCGGGAATTGAACTCTAGTCCTGAGCAAATACGAATATCAGCTCGTTTGCAGGATTAATGTTCTTTATTCTGATATAGAGTAAGAGTGTGATGTCTTGTGAGTTTTGTATTTTTTTTAAAAATAACTATCCCCTAGACATATCGATCTGTTTTATGGGCGTGATGACCACTCGGCTAATAATTGTTTTTCCACAGCATTATTGAGCATTATACATTTGGTTTACAGGTTGATTTTGTCGGAATATATGTTAATTACTGATTTTGTAATACTAAACGCTGGTAAAGTTTTGTGAGTGTATAACATTCACAGGGTTCTGAAGAAGTAGGTGTTTGAGCAAAGCTAAGGAGTGCGTTCAGACAATTACGTCCTGTAAATTGCCTCCCTTACCCTAACTGTCTTCAGGGGTGAACTTGATAGTGGATTAAAAATTAAGGGATTTTTTTTTTCTCCTTAAAATTTTTTGCAATAATTATTTTGTTTCCACTGTAGCAACTTATTTTTCAGTGAGTAATCTTAACTACCATTTATTTGGCGTAGTCGTCTGCATTAGGTGCTTTATTGCCGATTAATAGCAGCGATAGTTAGACACTATATTTTTGGAGGAGGTATCCCAGGTTATAAGTATATCATCTTTTGTTTGGTATTTTCTCGCAAGTGGTAGGAACCAGTGTATCCTTTTCTTATCTCTTTCTCGTCTAAATCTCAGCCACTGACTTATTATGGCAGAGAGGGCGAAGCTTAGACAGCTCCTCAGGGACGAGGCGAGAGAAGAAGGTTTGGACGGAGAAGAAGCGAAAGCTTTTGTCAGGGACGAACTTGACAGATATGATGCGGAGAGGAAAGCAGCGGAAGCTAAGGAAAAAGCAGCCGCAGATAGAGAGCAGAAGACGATGGATGAGGAAATGGAAATTCGCAGGGCGAACGAAAGAGAGAAGTAGAGACAGCATGAGGAAAGAGAGAAGGAGAGACAGCATGAGAAGAAGAGGGAGGAGAGACAGCATGAGAAGGAGAGGGAGGAGAGACAGCACGAGCTGGCACTTAAAGCTCTAGAGTTCCAAAGTCGTGGCGTTGCCTCTACCTCCAGCAATGGAGAGTCTTCTCCTCATTCTTCCTTAACTGATCCTTCTAACACACAATCTACTCATCTCACTGCTATGTCTTTTCCGCTAGAATCTTTCCCTTGTCCAAATGAGAAGATTGACACATGGCTAGAAAAATTTGAGAAAATTGCAACCCTGTACGGTTTAGAGAGGTCGCGTTGGTGTATGAAACTTTCCCAGGCCCTCAAAGGTTCTGCGTATGATGTTTACGCCAAACTGGAGACCAGCCAACAAGACAACTATGATGTGTTGAAGAAAGCGTTACTGGAGCGCTTCGAAATGAATGCTCGCAAATTTTTTGCAACTGTTTCGCAACAGCAGGAAGGAGAGCTCTGAAACTTTCCAGCAGTTTTCATCTCGTTTGAAGGGATATTTGACAAAGTGCCTTGAGCTTTCACAGCTCCCCTCTACCTATGAAGGTCTGGAGGAATTTGTTTTAACAGAACAAATAAAGAACACTTTGTCTGCTGATACCCGGAGATTTCTAGCTGAGCAGGGGGCAGAAAAGCTTGAAGACATCTTAGAAAAGTCTGAGCGATATCACAATGCGCTGGCTGAACTACCGGCCTCAAAACGTAAACCGACAGAAGAGCATTTTCGAAAAAATAATCTAGACCAATCTTCTCATGCTTCTCATGCTTCTAATCAGAATAACCACAGAGAAACTGGACCTCAAAACCCCCCTCCTGAAAAATCCAAGTTCTACAAAAACAAGTACCCCAACCACAGTAAGCAGTCTGATCAACCCGACCGCCCTTCATGGCAGCGTGGCCAGAAAGGTCAAGGTGGCAAAGGGAGAACCCCTGAGCACGGGACTAATGATAAGAGTGAGCACACCGAGCCTAAACGCATCGGATGCTTACTAACAGTCTCGCAAGGCGGAATTATTGACAGTGATTCCCAACCTGTTGGGGATACACCCTCAACGCGAGGTACTGTTATTATGAACGGTTCTCAAACTTCTTGTTTATTTGACACGGGGCTTTCGTATGATTGCATTGTTGCCAGAAACCTGTTTAAACCCGGTCAAGAGACAGGAGAGATCGTCCAACTTTGTGGAGTTCGTAAGAGTGATGCACCTACAGCGCTTCCCATTGCATTGGTGGAGATCCACTCTGATTTTGTCAGAGGTGTGATCAAAGCGGCTGTTATGGATGACCCCATGTACCCAGTCATACTTGGCGGGAGATACGTGTCTATTGGGAAACCGGAAGAGCCGATTGTGGCAGCAGTAACTACAAGAGGGCAAACCAAGAAGGAACGGGAGCCTGCGCTTAATTTGTTACCCATGGAACTTAAAGAAGCGCAACAAAAGGACCCTACTTTGGCACCCTGCTTTAGGAAACTGCCCATGGCTAAAGAACCCAGACAGCACGGGGACATTTGTTCTAAGGATGGCGTACTTTATCGCAGAACGGGCAAGCCTGACCAAGGTTACAACCAGCTCCTAGTACCGAAACAGTACAGAAGCCAAATCCTAGAAATGGGGCACTCTCTTCTCTTCAGCGGACATATGGGACAGAACGCCACAAACCAACGGATAACCACTCATTATTGGTGGCCAGGAGTAAATACTGATATTATCAGATATGTCAAATCCTGTGCCAAGTGCCAACGTGTGCCACCCAAGCAACGGGCACCCCCAGTCTCTTTGGGTGAAATGCCAATAGTGGGAACACCATTCGAACGGGTTGTGATCGACATTTTAGGACCCTTAGAAAGGACTAAAAGAAGGAACAGGTTTATCCTGACCTTAGTCGATACATGCACTTTATGGGCAGAAGCTATCCCGCTAACATGCGCAGATGCCAAGCATGTCGCAGAAGCCCTCGTGCAGATTTTCACTCGGTTGGGATTCCCTCAACTAGTGTTGACGGATAACGGATCTCCATACTGAAACCTGTTGATGGATGAGATCGTGAAGATCTTGAGGACCCAACACATCTACACAAAGAATTATACTCCGGCCGGAAATGGGCTCGTGGAACGTGTTAATGGAAACCTCAACATGATGTTAAGTAAACTGGCACAAGTGAAACCTGAAGATTGGGATCTTTGTATTCCTGCAGCTTTATTTGGCTACAGAGAATCTCCTCATACTTCCACAGGATTTCCGCCAGCTACGCTTTTATTCGGCAGACCCATTAAGGGCCCGCTTGAAGCCTTACTTTGGTCGCTGACAGACGAGAAGGCTGATGAGACAGTTGTCTCAGCAAGTAAATATGTGTCGGATTTAAAGGAAAGGTTGAAACTAGGATGGGACCTAGCAACGACCAACTTTAAGCGAGCACGCACAAAGCACGCTAACCGATACAGGAAAGTCGCGAAAGAGAGAGAACTGGAAGCAGGAGAGAAAGTTTGGGTGTTACTCCCTACCGGAAACAACCAACTGAAGATCGGATGGCAAGGGCCGTTTACCGTCCTGAAAAAGATTTCTAAGGCTAACTACCAGATCTCTATTCAAGGAAAGGAAAAGGTTTTCCATTTAAATCTGTTAAAGAGATACTTGGAAAAACCAGTGCCAACCTCCGACCATCTCCTGACGATCGCCAAAACTGACGAAGATGACGATAGTGGCAGGGAAACTCCACTGCACACACACGAAATCTTTCAAAAATGTCAGAAACGGCGACGCTCTTTCAAGCGCGCATGGGAGACATTCCAGAGAAAGGAAACATTGGGAGGAGACGTGAGTAGGAATTGGAGAGAGATGGAGGGGGGAGATGAGAGGGAAGAAGACAGACACCCTGAAGCTACGGATATAGGAAATTTATTCCCATAACGTAGACATGGAGTGATTCCATATCTTAAAGGGGGGACGTTATGTCACAGAGAGTTTATTGATCGTAAATCGCCTATATCCTCGTCTTTTTCTTTCACCCGTATCCTCTATTTATTATCACTCTTTATTTTTTTCCTGTATTTTTCGCATTCGTTCGTTTGCGAAAAATATTTTTTTCCCATTCTCACTTCGCCAGTTTCGTTTCTTATTTAGAAACGCATTTCATTGCTGATTAAACGAGTAACTAGATGACATAACGTGTCAGTCTCTACAGAGACGGGAGAGCGTTAAAATGCATTCTATGGCATTAGGTGTCAGTGGACCAAACTGTGACCATATTCGTCTGGCTAGATATAGGTTCAAATTCCTGCACAACAGGTGTTGCAAACTCAAAGAACACGTAGTTTTTGTAGTCTGACAACATTTCCTTTACAAGTCTTGCTTTGAATTTTGTATCAAACTGTGATTGGGCTAGTTCAGCAGAAGTGAAATTAGCCTTTAGCTTTTCCCACTTCATCAAAATATTAAACATAACCTTTCCACGCACATGCCACCGCGTAAATGAAGGTTTTTCAAAGGGAAGGGGGGCAGCTCACGTTGGCTCAAATTCTGTAGCTGTGTTCATCGCTGTAAACAATTCTTTGTATGCTTCTCGTCTTAATTCACTATGGCGAAACCAATTGGGTATTTCTGACAGTAAAAATCCAATATTTGATGGCAGCTTGGATACTGCATATTTGTCACGAAGTGGTTTTACGTTTATAGAGTTTGCCTGAATGAGAACAAGACCCTAGTATGAGAAAGTCTGAGAAGATAGAATTTAGAAGGAAAATGACAGGCCTGTGGACAGATGAGACTATTGGCTCAAGGGATAGAATCAGGTTTTGACTCGCCCTTGCCGCTTCGTGACGTCAAACTGGCTATAATCTCACCCTCCTCTGACTTCCTTTAAATACAAGGAGATAAGGTGTATAAAAACGACCACAGACACCACTATACAGACGACATAAAGTAAGTATAGTAAAGAATAGAAGCTGATCCAGTAACTAATATATGTATATATTTATTTACATACAAGAAAAACATAAAATGGCATCATACGTCATCAAGTCAGTCGATAGCGTGCACTGTTGCACGGCCTGAAAACAACGTACAAATTAGATTAGATAGACACTAGAAAACCAAAAAAAAACCCCAAATCACATTCACTCTTTCTGTCACCCTGCTGAGGAACAATAAAATGATTAGTGATTTAATAACTCTACTATTGTGGGGCTGTCACCTTTAGCCTCCACTCTCTAACACAACTAAGAGTTTACTGTCTTAGTCCTGCTGACTCTTCCTCAACGAACGTCTACACAGCTTTCCACTGGTTAGGCGATATGCGCCGCTATCTAACACCACTGGAAATGCTAAAATAATAGACTTGGAGTAACACAATGGCTCAGTGTCTATCCTTCAACCGGATACTGAACAGACCCTACTGGTCCTGTCTATTTTCTCCCTCCTTCTCTCTCTCTCTATTTCTCTCTCTATTGCTCTTGGTCTCAGTGTCTCTCCAACACTCGCCGACTGATGATGCTGCGTCTCCGTTATGCTCTCCTCTCGCTCCTTTCAAGACCAGGCATGGTAACCCTGTCACCTGTTCCTGAATTCTGCGATGATGATGATGAAGTTCTGGCGTCAAGCATGAGGTACTTGATGAACTGTCGACAAAACTTCTCTGCTGCTGAATAGCTTCCCTCTTTTAACCCGCTCCGGAGTTAGAGGAAAAAAAAACCCCACAGCCTTGATTTCCGGCTGTACGCAATTGAAACCAGTCTCACGGCCACCTGCCGTTGCTAGAGACTATAATAGCGATGCTCTCGGCTGTATGATAAATAAACCACGGTCCAGCTGAAGCATAGGGACTTCACTGCCAGAGACCATAGGTCTGACCCTTAAGATAGGTCCTGTTGCCGTGGGTAATTTTGCACATGGGCAAATTTACGCTCCCCCACTGATTGCCGGGACTCGCTGAAATTAAAAGAAACAGCTTCCAATGTACACCCTCTCTAAAATCACTTATCTCTAACATATACGATACATAAAATAATTCTATCCACGTGTCACTTCAATCTCACTCATTCTCTCCCCTTCTTCTCTCGTTCTTCTCTCGTTCTGCATAACAATACATAATACTATCCCACGTGGCACTAAAATCACACTCCTTCTCTCCCCTTCTCTCGTTCTTCACACAATACATAAAATACCACTATCCCACGTGGCCTCTTCAGCCCCCTCCTTCTACTAAAATCTGCCAGGTAAAATAAACAATAGCCCAGACACCGTCTGACAGGTTACGTGGCCGTTACGCATGGCCGATCACGTGTCCCAACCTTTACAACTAGGGAATTCCTTTGTCCTAAATTCCGTAGCCTCCTTCTAACATTAACATAGGTTTCCTGGGTTACTCCAATTTAAGGTAAACCTCGCTGTAGGAATGATTTATTTCCCCAAGCCGTATAATTCACTGATAACATAAATCTCCGACTGCATTTCTTACATTTAAAGCATAATAAAATTAACATACACACAATCGATTCCCCCTAAAATTACAGTTGTAAATACACAGGAATAAATGGTGGTTTTACCCAACATTCTACAACTATGAACACCCGTGTAGCTTATAACACGTTCCTATCTACTGCCAAAATCACAGAAAGAATAAACACACTGTTACATTTACATCGTTCTTCAAAAATTGATAATGGATGGCACTATCGTTTAAAAACTTAAAAGTTAATCTTTACCTACGGGCGAATTTCGGAAAAACCCACTAATAAGTAAAACGATGAATAAAATAGTTACATACCGATTATTGTTTTTCTTCCCCGCAATGGAGACGCTAATTACGACGTCCTACGGCCAGGCAATTATTTCTTCAGAGACAATTGCCCGCGGTTTCCTCCCTCATTATATACAAGAGAAAACACCCACGCGAATTCCTCTCCCACGCATATCCCAAGCTGCGCGTGTCCGAAAATTGCGTCACATTACGCGATGGCCTCGTGTTTCTGGCGTGTCATACAGGCGTGCCCGAAAATGTCGATTTTCGTAAACATTGAAATTTACGGGAATCGCGAAAAAATCAGAAGTAAAACTGGCCGAGTGAAAAATAAACCTACCGACCTAAAACGAACCCATTAAAATTACCTCCTCAAAAATACCGAACACGATATATTCACATGAGAAGAAACAAGGCAAACCCGTATAATTACAAAGTGAAGAGAAATGGTGAAACTCAAACTAGAACCACAGAATCGGGCCGGAAATACAAAATAGACGACAGAATCGGGCCGGATGAAAGACAGAATTACAGTGCGGCATCACAATATTTAATGCACAGTGCCAGCGAATGACAGATACATCTGAGTTGCACACAGAAAGGAGATACAGCTTTTAGTCTTGACCACACAGAGTTGTTGCACCCAACCATGTTTGATGCACCATCCGTTGCAAAACCAATGCAATCTACAAGACTCTGGCCACATCTTTTTATTTCCTCGTCAATCAAATTGAATATCTTTTCTCCTGTACCCTCTTGCACAGGAATTAAACCTATAAATCCATTTACAATTTCCTTTCTCCTATCACAAAAAAATCGAACTAACATACACATGTTTTTGTGTTGAAATGTCAGTAGATTCATCTAAAATGATGGCATATTTCTTGTTCTGAAAATCATCAATGAGATCAGTTTTCAGTGCAGGCGAAATGATGTTTTTGACTAAGCATGCACATTTACTTCTATGTAACTTTATGTGCTCCAGTGTACTCCCATGCCCATGTGCTATCATGATTTCACTCAGGTGGTCAACTGTACGTATCGCACAATGGCAGGTCATGTTTACAGCAATTTGCAGCTCTACTGCCATGACTTTATCCGTATTTTGTCTAGGAGTCTTTCTTACATTAAGTTGCGTCTGGTCTTGTAATGGAGTTCTCCGCTTGTGTTTCTCCGATTTTTCATGATTTGAGAGGTTGCTAATTCTTGGTAAAATGTTGCAGTGGCACAATTTACAATAAGCTGCATCCGACCCATCAGCAGCCTTTTAGACCCATACCGTACAAATGTTTCTTCCCATTTGCTTTTGTACTTACGATTGTTATCGTAAGAAGCTTTCCATTTATTTGACCACATGGCCATGACTGTTGATAATAAATGATTTATAAAAACAGCCGAAGGTGTCAGTTTCACCACAAAACGTTATTACATATAGAAAGTACACTTCACGGCAGATTGGTATGATTATAAATCACATCCAAACACTTGGCCCGAGACACCAGACAAACTGGAGCGACGGTACCCGGTTGGCTATTTTATTTATTTTTTGCCTTCTCCTGGCGAGGCGCATTCCTTTCAACCTATTTGGTTATATCAGAGCGCATTTATTTCGTTATATCAGATCCCCAGTTGGCGCCTTCTTGCCCAGATTCTTGGCGGCAGAAATATTGCCAAATGTAACTGACCAAAAAACATTTCTCTTAAAGGAAAATGATTTCGAAAAAGGATGGTTTGTGCATATAATTTTAGCATGTAAAAAAGCTAGGAAAAAGCCAAATGAATTTTCTAAGCCAATCAAATTTTTTAAAAGCCAGATTTCTGAAATCTGGCTTTTAAAAAGCCAATCTGGCAACCCTGGTACGAGCTTGTTCGAATTGCCCCCCCCCCCCCCCTCCTTTTTTTTCACCTTCTTAAATTAAAAGCCCTCTCCAAACCACACAATAACAGTCTTGTTCGGCTCATACGAGCGTCCGCCCATGAATGACCTGTACGGTACACAGAACCTGATTTATGATCGAGACTACGAGGGTGGGTAAGCGTGATTGGTGATGCCAATGTATTAAAATTAGTAGTGACTACTAGAGGCTGGATCCGGGTGTCCTTACCTGCCACGCCCCCCCCCCCCTCCCCAATAATGTCATACTTGAGTATTGTGCACACTATGTATTTTGCAAGGAAGCCTAGATCACCTGGGCACGTGGCCTGCCTTGGCTACCGTCATTCTCCGTGTTTTTTTTCCTCTCATTTTGTTTTCTCGAAGCTGTGTCACGCAGTTTTGTTTTGTAACGTACAGAACCAGTTATACCAACCACCTTTTCAATTTGACACAAATAGCATCGTTACTTAGGGTTAGGTTTAGGTGAGCTTGGTGTTAGATTTAGCGTTACTTAGGGTTAGGTTTAGGTGAGCTTGGTGTTAGATTTAGCGTTACTTAGGGTTAGGTTTAGGTGAGCTTGGTGTTAGATTTAGCGTTACTTAGGGTTAGGTTTAGGTGAGCTTGGTGTTAGATTTAGCGTTACTTAGGGTTAGCTTTAGGTGAGCTTGGTGTTAGATTTAGCGTTACTTAGGGTTAGGTTTAGGTGAGCTTGGTGTTAGATTTAGCGTTACTTAGGGTTAGGTTTAGGTGAGCTTGGTGTTAGATTTAGCGTTACTTAGGGTTAGCTTTAGGTGAGCTTGGTGTTAGATTTAGCGTTACTTAGGGTTAGGTTTAGGTGAGCTTGGTGTTAGATTTAGCGTTACTTAGGGTTAGGTTTAGGTGAGCTTGGTGTTAGATTTAGCGTTACTTAGGGTTAGGTTTAGGTGAGCTTGGTGTTAGATTTAGCGTTACTTAGGGTTAAGTTTAGGTGAGCTTGGTGTTAGATTTAGCGTTAGTTAGGTTTAGGTGAGCTTGGTGTTAGATTTAGCGTTACTTAGGTTTAGGTTAGTTGGGTGTTGATTTAGCGTTACTTAGGTTTAGTTGGGTGTTAGATTTAGCGTGGGACCCAAAGATGCAGCAATAGTGAATGCAGTCAGCGACCCATAGCTTGACTGCTTGCATCAGGATCAGCGAACCAGCTGGTCAAGACCGTGCTCCACCTACACGTGGTGGTCCTGGAAACAGTCTGCAGCAGTACAGTCTGGCTGAGCGAGTACGGATCGAAATGGGAAGGCAAACCCGGTCCCTAAAAAATGCCGTGCTGAAGTCGGATGTGTCGACCGAAAGGTGCAGATATCACAGCTTAGGCGTAAACAGACACAACGCAACCACCGTCCTTTTCAGGGCGAACGAGGAAGAAGAAGAAGAAGCATCAGCCTCGTGTAGTCCACTGGGGTCTTTGACGAGACAGAGACAAAAATAAGGCTACTGCTTTCACTTGCATTTCGTAATAGGCGACTAAAATGAGGTTGTGTCACGTTCTGGGCTTCGGAGCATGAATGCACTGCTTGCTGTGGCTTGGCCATGTCTGCTGCATGGAAGGTGGTCGCATCCCGAGGGATATCTTCTGCGGACATCTGGTGGATGGCGGAGAAGCGGTTGGGCGACCGCTGCTGAGGTTCGGAGATGAGTGCGGGAGAGACATGATAACACGTAAGAAATGCGATGCCAGAATAACACATAAGACGGGCTATGACAGAAATACTCGTTCAAAAAAGTGGCGATTTCGGAATACAATGTAGGAAAAGGCGATGTCGGAATAACGCTTAAGAAATGCAGTGACAGAGTAACACGTAACAAATGCGATGTCACAATAATATGTGAGAAAAGCGATGCCAGAATTACATGTAAAAACGGCGATGTCAGATTAAAGCTTATGAGATGTAATGTCACAATAACACACAAGGAAGGCAAAGCATAAATAACACTTTAAAAAAGCGATATCAGAATAACACATAAGAAATGCAACGTCTGAATACCAAGTAACATAAACGATGTCAGAATAGCACTTTAATAATGTAAAAAAGGTAAAGGAACCCGTTACACGCCCATTGAGGCATATTGGGAATATGGTGTTAGGCCCATATTATCTTGACCGTCGGCACACGAGGGGTGATGTGGTCGGCATCACGCCGGCCGCCTTAACCTTCCCAGAGTAGCTCTGGTACCCATTTGGGGCTGGGTCGACCCAGGAGCCGTTTGTGGCCTAAAAATTTTTCCGCCTCATCTGGGGATCGAACCATAGACCACTGCGCTAGGAAGCCAGTGCACTAACCACTATGCTACCGCGGCTCCTCTTTAATAATGTAGTGTCAGGTTAACACTAAAAAAAAAACATTAAAAAAACGCGAGGTCAGAGTGACACATAAGAAAAGTGATATAAATTATAATCACGCATACATCTGAAGTTCATCGATGTGTAAACCTACAGGATCCCTTATACACTTTCAATTTAATTCATTGTCAACACTGTTGACTTCATTATTAGCTTCATTATTATAATGTTGAATATTTGATCAACAACAGTAATATTTCCCTCTTTCTCCACTTCAGAATATACCCAAAAAAAAAAAAAAAAATATTTACTTTATCGAAAACTTCATGTTCATTATTCATCGCCTTTGTGTCATCAACAATCTCTCTATTGTTGTGCTGCCAATGCTAGCCGTATTATTCGACAGACTAATTTTGCAATTATTTGTTGGCCTATGTTTTGGCATCTGAAAATTGTACATTATTTTCTTTAATGTTTCAAATTATCGACCACGAGTTTGTCCAGATTAAGCACTTCAGATCACATCAACACAAAAGCTGTTTTGTTTTGATATTTAAAAAATACGTGAATAATTGGTCGTGTATTTGACAGTCGTGATTTGTGTTCACCGTCAAAGCTGCTCCTTGTCCAATTTGATCAGCGGAGTCAATATTTGATCGATTCTTTATCGATTATGTTACCGTGGTAACAGCTGACGTCAGATATTCCATCGCCACATGAAGCAAGTATCTCTTAGGCGACTGTCGCTGCGTTTTTCATGCTCATTCCCCCAAAATCAGAACGGCGCCACTTTTGCAGCCGACAAGCACGAAAGCCAAAAGTAAAGTCTAGCTTATACCGACTTTCTGTTTAGATCTAAAAGCTAATTAAGAGGTGAGTATGGATCTTTTTCAACTTATTATAATACCATTATTTCATAATTGTAGTCCATAAGTTTGATATTAACTTTGGTGTCTGTGTCTTTTTGTTGTGGATATAAAAAAAAAGTACGCCTTGCCAAGGATCGTAGTTGAAGCCGAATAACAACAATTGAATAAGAGGATATTAACTTCATCATGTAAAACAAATTGCTACAGAATCCACGACCGCAGAAGCACATTAAGTCTTTTGCGTAAGCTTTGTGCAAGAAGGTCGAATGCAGTATTTAGTCGCAGTACTCGAAAACATTGCAACAACAAGAAAAACTGAGGAAAAGTGAAGTTTGAGTAACAAAAGAAAATGCAACAGCTTGAAACTAGATATGAAGGCTCACGTCTTGCGGCACGGCATCTGATTATTAAAATAATATTAATCGTTCTGGCTTTGATAAAAATTCCATGCTGTAATATGTCCACCATTTCCATCTTCACACGCGCCTTGAGTTTCACTGCCGCGATGGCGTTGGTTCTAACCGAGTTTCCAACACTGATTATGCTACATTTCGTCACTTTGCAAAATCTAAATCAGACTAGACTCCATTTTCAGGAGCTTCCCGTGCCCTTGATTTGTACATTTCTAAAACTTAACCTACCTAGCTCTGTCCATTTTTAGCCGATATAACCTCACATTTTCTGAATGACAAATTTCATCACTAATCTTAAAAGAGGGACTGGAATTGTCACGACATCTGCAGAAAAAGGTGGTGCATTTGTAATCTGGCGCAAAGACATGCTAATTCAGGAAGGACTAAGACTGCTTAGGGACCCCATTTTCGACTCTCGTTGTTTTGGCGATGCTACTGTTCGCAATAATCTTGTTGTCCATAACACTATCCGTAGTCTCGTCCGCGATAATCACATCCTTTCATGTGCTTTAGCACTGCATATTTTGGACAGTAGCCCTGTGCTGTCTTCTCTCTATATGTTTCCCTTGGGTACAATTGGAAATCCTGGTAGGTCAGTTGTACTAACCTGCTCTTGCCATAGTGAAAGCATTTCTGAATTTTTTGGGAGTATTTTCCTGCCCTTAGTTGTTTGTCTTCCTCCAAACGTGTTGGATACTATTCATGCTACTATTTTCCATTCTCTAAGATTGAAGTCGGATCACACTTATTGTCTTTTCCTTTTGTATGTTGGTTCACTTAACATTTCTATTCTACACTGATGGTCTTGAAGTTCTTCAACGTTTTACTGACAGGCGAACTAATCCAGTTATAGACACGGACCTGACGGACCCCCTTCTTCACCTTACTAAGTTGATTCTCACACTCATTCTTTAAAATGTAATGGGTAATTTTGTTGTTGTTGACCAAATTAGTGGTGTTGCTATTGGCTATAAGATGGATTCCAGTTACGCATGCCTGTTTATGGACCACTTTGAATACCTTTTTCAAAATTGTAATGGCCATACTCCAGAGTTTTACCTTCGCTGCACTGCTGATAATATTGGAGTCAAAAACATGTCTGAGGAGGGCCTTACCAGATTTACCGACTCTGTCAATAGTTTCAATACTACCATCAAGTTCACTTCTCTTATTTTCTCCTCTCACTGAACTTTCCTTGACCTAACTGTTAGGACTGACTTCCGTTTATTATAAACGCGCTGAAGCTCATGGTTTTCTCCTTGACACTTCCACTCACTCTAATAGTTGTAAAAATTGTGTTCCTTTCTCTCAAACTCTACATTTATGTGGGGTATGTCATAATAAAATTAACTGACTTTCAGGAGCTCGCTCACTAGATGCTTGTCACGGATTGCCTCCCCTGCTTTGCAGTAGTGGGCCAAGAGTGGCCAAAAAGAGTATCGAAATGGGTCGTCAAATGTGTCTACCTTCGCACAAGATTACTCTTGGCAGAGATGTAGATAGAAGGGTAATGACGCTTCTACCTTACGGGAGATTCCACAAGATATTTTCAGAAGTCAAGAACAATGTTGCATTGGGCTGAACAATTTTTAACTTATATCTGATCCGTCGCCTTTTGTGGGGGATTTAATGGTTTTTAGCCCGTTCAAGCCCCCAGCTGAGTTAATTCAGCGAATTTCCTCTTATAATGGTATAGCTCTGTTTAGAGGTAAATATATGTCTAGATGTATATATGTATATTAAATAGTCGTGCTCTTACGTTTGCTTTCATACATGTAATAACTGAATCAACTATGTTTGTTTAGTTTTAAAATAACATGTAACAAATTTAATAGTGAATTAGTCTTTAACAGGTTAAAATAAATATGGAAAGATTGATGAACTTTTAGATGAAAGAGTCTTCATAGAGACTTAATAGGGGAGTGATAAAAGTCTGATTTGCTGATGCCTTTTAATCAAGACTTAACTGATCTAGGTGAGTCCTGTCGCCGTGGTTTCCGTCACTTCTTTTTGGTGATGAGTGCACTTCTCCACATAACTCGTCCAATGTAGGCGGTCAGTGTTGATGCTCTTCTCTCACACTAGCGGCGTAGTAACGTTAGTACTTCAAACCGTCTGATAGCTTGTAACCACGAACTTTTTAGACAAAATAGAAAGACAAATGCCTCTGCTAAGTACATTTGTGGCCTGCAAATTCACAGGCGCATCGTCTCGCTGTCCATCCACCCTTGTTAATCTCTCAGAGTAATTAAATTCTTGAGTATACACAGCGTAACTCAGGAATGATGAATAGAAATCACCAATATTCTTCTGGGTATTAACTGGGAAAATATGTGCTTGGACAGCGCGAACAATGATTTGTGCCTGAACTAACATTAACAAGTTACATATATCTCACACAATGATACTATACACTTCAGGCACATGTGATATAATCATCACTCATTACTGCTCCAGTCGGAGTCTGCGGTCACCTCTGCTGTCGGTTTTCAGCACGACTAGCCAGAAACAATCACCAGCTCTTGCTGTAGTGGTTCATGAATAAACTGTTTTCATATGTTGAGGTTGCCAACTTCATATATATACAACTTAAGCAAGAAACATGTCAAATTCACATTTGTAAAATAAATGTTACACTTACCCCAAAAAATGTGGGAATCTACTATCTCCACGCACAGGTTAGAATGGACACGAGCAATTTAGGTTATATGCTCTCGAATCACTTGGCCGGAGAAATTCCTTTTATGACGGGTGTTCTGTGAATCACTTGGTCTGGAAATATTTTGATTCTTCTTATGACGGGTGTTCTGCGAATCACTTGGTCTGGAAATATTCTCTTATGACGGGTGATCCAATTCCTAGGTTTCCAGTCTTGATTTTTAAAGTCCTGGTCCCTTAAGTTTCCAGTCTTGTATTTAAATATGCGGGTTTACTTGTAAGTTCCAAAGCTGCCCAAGTACTCGATCTGTAACTTATAATTATGGAATTCTAGGTCCGATGTCTCACTGGCTTCTGGGAGTGTCGTGTGAAATTCTAATCCATATATATAAATTAAAAAGTAAATGTAAAGCCTAACAAATAACTTCAATAAAAGGAAAGAAGAATGGTAAAGAACAGTGCTGTCACAATGACTGTACTCGAGATCCCCCTTTTATGCTTCGTCTGCATATTCTCATGCTTTCACGTTGATAGAAAAGCCTACTGCATCACTACACGCTTTCTACGATAAAACGTGTACTGCATTTCTAAGAAAAACCTTGAGATACACAAGCTGACCTATATTTAATATTCCATTAATTTCATTTTATACACTGCATGATGAGAAGACAGATGAACTTAGGGAGAGAGAGGGCGGATCGGAGGAACACAGGCAATACTACCACAGTCTCGCGATACACAATTAATGCCACCCCTAACACGCGAAAGGCATGAGGCACTAACTAACTTTTTTTCAGATAGACAGTGATAAAAAACACTACCTATACGAGAGTTAGGTTTAAAAACTTACAAAACGCTTATTAGGAAACATGACATTCTACTGTTTTATGTCTAAAATCCTGACATTAGTCTGACAGTACAGCAGGACAGGTGGCGGTTCTAAACATAAAAAATAAAAAAACAAATACACGACTATCCTAGAAAATACATATTTTGAACGCAGCCCCTTAGCCCCATTAAATTTATATATTTGGGTTCCTTAGGACTTGCTGACAAAGAATATGTTAAGTGTTACGCAAATAGTCTAGGAATTAACAAATTATAGCCAAAAGAAATAGTGAGGGTGTCAGACAACACCAAAATCAGAATCGCTCAGTGGCAGATTTTAAAACCACCATTGTACGGGAAATAGGTCCCCATGTTAAATCCTAATTGATTGGAGCGCAGTAAATGTAAGGCTAAACACGATTAGTCGGGCTACAAATACTATCTTTTGTTGTTAGGGGAGACGGAAGGAAGGGTACTTTTTTTCAAACGCTTGGGTAAACATGGCTCGATTGGTTAGACCCGCCAATATAGGCATTTAGGAGCGTTAGTTCAGCACCACATTTTCAAATAAACTTACTAAAGAACCAGTGCGTTGAGCGCCAGTGCATATTTTTCTAAATAAAAGCCTGGGACATCGGCAGATCGAAATTGTGCTATATTCATTGCCAGTCAACGTAACTGTGTATTATTCCATGAATTGTGGTAAGCTTGATATATTCAATATCTTTTTAATGAAAATTGAATGTAAATTGATAATTTATGTCTGTATATGTGTGTGGTTCAGTAGCGAACATGAGGCAAGGCCTATATAGTGCTCCTACCTGAACAGAAGGTGTCGGAGAAAAGTAAAACTGCATGGAATTGCCAAACAGTACACTGACACCTATCTTATTGATTAGAAGGAACTAATGCTGGAATTGCAGAGGCGTAGTAACCATTAGGGAGGAGTATACTGGTGAAAATTGTTTCAGATGAAGATAGCAGTTGGCCTACCGCTCTGAACTCAGTGTTTGTTATGTATTGTGTTCAGTCTGGAAATTTATTATAAATTAGTTCTGAAATAGGAGGTACAACCTTCTTATTTCAGGGACCGTGGTCCTAAAGTTATTGAGCAGCACCTGGTCTGAGCTTTGCTGAATCTGGAGGCTGACAGCATACTCCTGGGTCCAGATAGTGACCAGTGAGGTGTCTCCAGAACACAGGGAGGCTATCGAGCAGAGGAGTCTTTTCCTGCCGCCATCACGAAAGATAAGCGTCTGTGGCCAGTGGAGCTCAACATTATGTGTCCCCTCAAAAATTGACATTTTAGTTAAAAAAAAAGAGGGACAATACCTTGTTTAAATTGACAGGAACTGTGAACTTTTTCCCCATACTATTTCCCAGATAAACAAACACTTGAAGTCATGATGACAAATAACAACATAGCTTGAAAAACAAAACCAGTATTACCTCATAGTACTACTACACAACTGACACACATAGGATAATATTAATAAAATATGTCACTACCAGGTTCATATTTATAAATTCTGTACATATAAATTGTGATTACAATTGATTGTGATTCCTGGTTCACTTTGTAGTTGAATCAGGACATATATATTAGTGAAAGTAATTAATACATATTTATATTTGAAACTTTACCAGTGACTCATTTAAGATAGTCTTATAGAATGTTAAATGTGTGTGAGTGTCACAGTGTTGTCAAGTGTGGTGGAATAAATTAAATTGTTTATCTGTCTGTTGTTGTTGTGACTTACACTTCATCATATACATACCCTAGACATTCAACGTAGTCATCACCATATTCCAGAATAATTCTGACTGAGGTATAAATGTGGTAGCAAGTAAGGTTATCTGTAAAACACTACACCTATTAGATACAGATACCTTCACAGCTGACCTCAGTCAGTACACTAAGTCCCCTATAAATATTTATAACATCCCACTTTACCACATATATTGGGGTCTCGCTCTCGGGATTTTGAATCTTTCCCTATTAAAAATATTGGGGGTAATTCACTTCAGGGAATAATAGAAATTAAAAAGGTATCCTTGGGTGAAAATAAATAACGTTGAGCTCTCAGTGCCTGTGGTTGTCATTAGATAAATATTGATAGATTGAATTGTTTACATTTGCATGTTAGACAATGGCCGACTTGGCAAAATTTCGATCTGCTGCTGTACAGACTGCGAAAGAGTTAGGAATGGACGGGCAAATTATGATTGCTTATGTCACTGCTGAATGTGACAAATATATTGAACGGGAAGAAAGAAGATTAGAAAAAGAGGCCGAAAGAAAGTTAGAGGCTGAAAAGGAAATTAAGAAGTTACAATTTGAGGCTGAGGCTGAGACTAAGAGGCTGCAGATTGAGGCTGAGGCTAAGAAATTGGAAGCAGAAGAAAGAAGATTGACTGCAGAAAGAGAAGAGAAGAAATTGGAAGCAGAAGAAAGAAGATTGGTTGCAGAGAGGGAAGCAGAAAGAGAGGAAAGAAGATTAGCTGCAGAAAGGGAAGCAGAAAAGGAGGAGAAGAGATTACAAAGGGAACATGAGTTACGACTAAGGGAGTTTGAGTTTCAAGGCCTTGCTCCTGAAAATGGTGCCAGTCCCTTTACCTCCGATGCTACTGCTAGTCAGGGAGCCTCAACCTCAGCTATGAATTTTCATTTAGATCATTTTGTTGAGAAGGAAGATGATATTGAGAGCTATCTAAATAGATATGAACTATTAGCTACCACGTATGGGTTAGAGAGAGAAAGGTGGAGCTTAAAGTTATCTCAAGGGCTTCGTGGGGCAGCTTATGAAGTTTTTGCCAAAATGAGCAGAGGTGATCAAGAAAATTATGACATGCTAAAGGAGGCTCTTTTGTTAAGATATGAAAAGAACGCAGAATTTTATAGGAAAAAATTTAGGAATGCTAAACTACTGTCAGGTGAAACCTATCACCAGTTCTCTGCACGAATAGAGACATACTTGGAGAAATGGACTTCTCTGGGGAAAACCCAAGATCTTAAGGAAATGGTCCTTATAGAACAATTAAGAGAGTCCATGGCTCCAGACCTGAGAAAGTTTCTCATGGAACAAGGTGCAGAGAGGCTGGGTGAGTTGCTAAATGTTGCTGAAAGGTATCAAGCAGCTCAGGCAGAGGTATCAGGCAATAAAAAGAAACAGGTGGATAATTTTAGGGCACCACAGAACTCTAATAAATTTGATCCTAGAGATCAAAACAAAGGTAAGCACCAGTTTGATAAGCCACGGTATGACAATAAAAATAAAACCCCACAATTCGATGAAAGGAAATATGATGAAAGAAAATCTTACAACCAAGGGAAAAGGTGGTGTAAAAATTGTAAGATGAACAATCATGACACTGACCATTGTAGAAGGAAACCTCCTCATTGTGCTGCTATGACATCTGGGAAAAAGGAAAAGAAGGTCAAACCTGCAGAACTACAGGAACCATACCACCCCCCAGTGTGTGAAGATGTCATCTGCAATGGTGTCACCATAAGGTGTTTATATGATACCGGTTTAGATTACGATTCCGTTGTGAGTTCTCACCTGGTGCAGGCAGATCAATACACCACAGAAACAGTGGAGATTCAAACTGCAACCAAGGATGTAGCTACCATGACACTTCCCGTCGTCCGGATAAAGGTGAAAACGCGATATGTGGAAGGAATCATAAAAGCAGCAGTGATAAATGAGCCAATCTACCCTCTGATATTGGGGTGTAGATATGTCTTCTTGGGGAATCCCAAGAGACCTGTGATATTGGCAACAGTGCAGACCAGATCACAGTCTAAAAAGGAGGAGGATAATCCAATAAATACTCATCCAGATGAGATGAGGAAGGCACAGGCTGAGGACACAACACTCAAGCCGTGTTTCAAGAAGTTGCCCAAAACCCATACACCTCCAGGCAAGGGAGAGTTTTATATGAAGAACAAGCTGATATATAGGAAGGCTGGATCTGAATCCAATGGTCACGGACAGCTGGTCCTTCCCACTTCATATAGGACTAAAGTGTTGGAACTAGGGCATGCGATTCCCTTCAGTGGTCATATGGGGATCAGCGCAACAGGACAGCGAATAGCTTGTCACTATTTCTGGCCAGGGATAACTGAAGATATCAAACGATATGTAAAATCCTGTCCAGAGTGCCAACGAGTAGCACCTAAGCATTGGACTGCACCAGCAACTCTGGGGGAAATGCCCATAGTGGGAACACCCTTTGAGAGAGCTGCCGTGGATCTTGTGGGACCTCTCACCCGAACCAAGAGAAGGAACAGCTACATTCTGACTCTGGTGGACACTTGTTCTATGTGGGGAGAGGCGGTAGCCCTGTCATCGAATGATTCTAAACATGTGGCAGAGGCATTGCTCACAATTTTCACAAGGTTAGGCTTTCCCAATCAAATCTTGACTGATAATGGCTCTCAGTTCAAGGGGAAACTAACAGAAGTTTTCAGGATCTTCCAGGCCAAACACTTCCATTGTAGTGTGTACCATCCCCAAGGGAACGGCCAAGTGGAAAGATTTAATGGCACGTTGATGTCGATCCTGAGAAAGTTGGCACACGAAAAACCAGATACATGGGATCAGTACCTTCACGCCGCCCTCTTTGCTTATCGGGAGGTACCCCATAGTTCAACCGGAATGGCCCCGGCAACATTATTATTTGGAAGGCCAATAAAAGGTCCACTGGAAGCGCTGTTAAGAACGTGGACTGATAAAAAGGCAGAGGAAAACATTACATCCTCATACCAATATGTGAATGAGCTGACCACTCGTTTAAAAACTGGCTGGAAACTTCCCAACGAAAATTTGAGACAAGCCAGAAAAAAACATGCTGCTTACTATAACAGGAAAGCTAAAGACAGAGATTTGGCTGTGGGAGAGAAGGTACTGCTTCTTCTGCCCGGTAGTCAGAATAAGTTACAAATTGGATGGCAAGGTCCATATACAGTTCTAGAGAAGGTGTCTAGAACAAATTATAAGATAGATAAGAAGGGGAAAGAAAAAATCTATCATGTGAATCTCCTGAAGAAATATTTGGAAAGAGAACATCAGGAAGAGACACACTTGTTGACCTTGTCCATTGCCATGGAGATGAAAAAGGAACCACTTTCATCATTTGAATATCCATTACACCCCTGTGAGACAGCGGCACAGGTGAAAATCAGTACACATTTAACGAAAACTCAGAAAGAGAGAGTACAACAGGTTCTAGATACTCATGCAGAGGTGTTAACAGACCGACCAGGGCATACAAACTTATTGGAATATGATATGAAACTGATAGACCCCTCACCTGTCTGTATGAAACCATATTCGATTCCTTTTGCTAAGGAGAAAGCTTTGAAGGAAGAGATAGACTATTTGTTGAAGGAAGGAATTATTTCACACAGTGAATCTTCATATAGTTCCTGTGTTGTACTCTTAAGGAAACCCTCTGGAGAACATAGACTCTGTATAGATTACAGGAGACTGAATGCTATTACAGAAGGACAGGTGGATCCATTGCCGGATACAAATCAGTTGTTTGCCAGGCTAAATAAAGCTAAATATTTCTCAAAAGTGGATCTGAGTAAAGGATACTATCAGATTCCAGTAAAGCCTGAGGTTAGACCATACCTAGCTTTTAGTACCTCAGAAGGACACTATGAGTTTAACAGATTGCCATTTGGATTGAAGAATGCGCCTAGTGTCTTCTCTAAAATGATGAGAAAATTATTGGACCCTCTGAATAATCCATGTATCACAAATTTCATGGATGATATCCTTATAGCAACAGAAACATTTGAGGAACACATTGACTCTCTGAACATGCTGTTTAATCGACTTAGGGAAGCGAATTTAACAGCCCGACCAACCAAATGTTGCGTTGGGTGTAAAGAATTAGAATTCTTGGGACACACAGTTTATCAGGGAAACATGACCCCTGACCCAAAGAATTTAGAGTCAAGAATTCATAGTAAGAACAGATGCCAGTAATATTGGGTTAGGTGCGACTCTGCTACAGAAATCAGATGCATTGGATGGGGAATTAAGCCCAGTGGCATATGCTAGCAGAAAGTTGAATAAAGCTGAAACCAATTACTCAACTAGCGAAAAGGAATGTCTTGCAGTAATATGGGCGATAAAGAAATTCAATATTTATCTGTATGGGAAGGCATTTAAGTTGCAAACGGATCACAAACCCTTGTCGTTTCTAGCGCAGGCTAGACATGAAAACTCTAGATTACTCCGTTGGTCATTACTGATGCAGCCATTTGAGTTTAGCATAGAGTATATAAGTGGAAAAACAAATCTGGGAGCGGATTTTTTAAGCCGCCATCCGTGTGATGAGAATCACCCTAAACTCCAGGAAAAATAATAAATTTCTCTATGTGTATATAGAATTATAGACTGACATATAACGTCTGTTTCAAGTGGGGAGAATTTGTCGTGTGAAATTCTAATCCACATATATAAATTAAAAAGTAAATGTAAAGCCTAACAAATAACTTCAATAAAAGGAAAGAAGAATGGTAAAGAACAGTGCTGTCACAATGACTGTACTCGAGATCCCCCTTTTATGCTTCGTCTGCATATTCTCATGCTTTCACGTTGATAGAAAAGCCTACTGCATCACTACACGCTTTCTACGATAAAACGTGTACTGCATTTCTAAGAAAAACCTTGAGATACACAAGCTGACCTATATTTAATATTCCATTAATTTCATTTTATACACTGCGTGATGAGAAGACAGATGAACTTAGGGAGAGAGAGGGCGGATCGGAGGAACACAGGCAATACTACCACAGTCTCGCGATACACAATTAATGCCACCCCTAACACGCGAAAGGCATGAGGCACTAACTAACTTTTTTTCAGATAGACAGTGATAAAAAACACTACCTATACGAGAGTTAGGTTTAAAAACTTACAAAACGCTTATTAGGAAACATGACATTCTACTGTTTTATGTCTAAAATCCTGACATTAGTCTGACAGTACAGCAGGACAGGTGGCGGTTCTAAACATAAAAAATAAAAAAACAAATACACGACTATCCTAGAAAATACATATTTTGAACGCAGCCCCTTAGCCCCATTAAATTTATATATTTGGGTTCCTTAGGACTTGCTGACAAAGAATATGTTAAGTGTTACGCAAATAGTCTAGGAATTAACAAATTATAGCCAAAAGAAATAGTGAGGGTGTCAGACAACACCAAAATCAGAATCGCTCAGTGGCAGATTTTAAAACCACCATTGTACGGGAAATAGGTCCCCATGTTAAATCCTATTTGATTGGAGCGCAGTAAATGTAAGGCTAAACACGATTAGTCGGGCTACAAATACTATCTTTTGTTGTTAGGGGAGACGGAAGGAAGGGTACTTTTTTTCAAACGCTTGGGTAAACATGGCTCGATTGGTTAGACCCGCCAATATAGGCATTTAGGAGCGTTAGTTCAGCACCACATTTTCAAATAAACTTACTAAAGAACCAGTGCGTTGAGCGCCAGTGCATATTTTTCTAAATAAAAGCCTGGGACATCGGCAGATCGAAATTGTGCTATATTCATTGCCAGTCAACGTAACTGTGTATTATTCCATGAATTGTGGTAAGCTTGATATATTCAATATCTTTTTAATGAAAATTGAATGTAAATTGATAATTTATGTCTGTATATGTGTGTGGTTCAGTAGCGAACATGAGGCAAGGCCTATATAGTGCTCCTACCTGAACAGAAGGTGTCGGAGAAAAGTAAAACTGCATGGAATTGCCAAACAGTACACTGACACCTATCTTATTGATTAGAAGGAACTAATGCTGGAATTGCAGAGGCGTAGTAACCATTAGGGAGGAGTATACTGGTGAAAATTGTTTCAGATGAAGATAGCAGTTGGCCTACCGCTCTGAACTCAGTGTTTGTTATGTATTGTGTTCAGTCTGGAAATTTATTATAAATTAGTTCTGAAATAGGAGGTACAACCTTCTTATTTCAGGGACCGTGGTCCTAAAGTTATTTAAAAAAAAAGAGGGACAATACCTTGTTTAAATTGACAGGAACTGTGAACTTTTTCCCCATACTATTTCCCAGATAAACAAACACTTGAAGTCATGATGACAAATAACAACATAGCTTGAAAAACAAAACCAGTATTACCTCATAGTACTACTACACAACTGACACACATAGGATAATATTAATAAAATATGTCACTACCAGGTTCATATTTATAAATTCTGTACATATAAATTGTGATTACAATTGATTGTGATTCCTGGTTCACTTTGTAGTTGAATCAGGACATATATATTAGTGAAAGTAATTAATACATATTTATATTTGAAACTTTACCAGTGACTCATTTAAGATAGTCTTATAGAATGTTAAATGTGTGTGTGTGTCACAGTGTTGTCAAGTGTGGTGGAATAAATTAAATTGTTTATCTGTCTGTTGTTGTTGTGACTTACACTTCATCATATACATACCCTAGACATTCAACGTAGTCATCACCATATTCCAGAATAATTCTGACTGAGGTATAAATGTGGTAGCAAGTAAGGTTATCTGTAAAACACTACACCTATTAGATACAGATACCTTCACAGCTGACCTCAGTCAGTACACTAAGTCCCCTATAAATATTTATAACATCCCACTTTACCACAGGGAGTTTGCTCATTTGACGATGCGATGCAGCCTCTGATCTGTGTCTCTGGTTTCGCTAGATTATATCTCTTATTCTCAGTTCAAATCCCAAATTGTACTTACCAGCAAACTTGCCAATGAGAACCAAAGTATATTCCGGCTCTCAAATCAAACTAATGGTAAGCTCTTTATCACTATCTGGGGTGGGGTGTTTAAATTCATAATCTCCCCCGCGTGTTTTAAGATATTACATTTTAAAATTCCATTGCGTGACCTCTTTCAAATCATGCTGTAATATTTCCGGTGGCATCTTGTGCAAACAAACAAATCTGTGCACTGATTACCTGTCTAAATGCCTTCCGTCAAGATTGTCTACCCAGACATATTTATCTGTAATAATGATACAGAGAGGGGCCAGCGGATGCGATCATCTAATTATCACCTGTGTGTATGAATCCCCCAGACTGATTTCTCAGACGGACAATATTGGCTTCCTATTCATCCTCGTACGAGACCATATTGTGTCAAACGAGGATCGTCTCCTATCAAAGGTGGCCGGCGACTCAAAGAGATAAACGTATTACCGCTGACCGGTGATAATGACCGGGTATTGTTACGATAATACCACAGTTAACCTGGTGGATCGTAAATACGTCTGGGGAGTGGTCACAGTAAAAGAATGTAGGGAATAAAATATGCCAAATAATAGGACGAATAGTGAGAAAAAATGAAGAAATGTAGAGATACTGCCGGAGTGAATGAGAGTTATAAAAATTGCAAGACTGATTTCTTCACAATGCTTGAGCTCTTTCAATTGACGTCTAGATCCTGAACATGTTTTATCAGATTCTTGAATTACACATAACTAACTCGGAAAATAACAGTCAGCAAAAACCATGTTTCAAGATCTGAGAGACTCAGACTTGTTTTAACATTCCATCCATATTGTAGGATGCGCGCGAGTAGACGTTTTTCCTTTTAAATTAACGTTTAATGTTAGAAATAACAATTTGTTATTTTTTAAACCTTATTAACTCAAAATATTTAGTAAATAAATATACCTATTTTATGTATGTAAATATAAACACAGGGTTGGAATTATCAACTATTATCTGAGTGATATGTACGGTTTGCACACGCACTAAACTCTGTTAACACATCCATCTATTGCGGAATAATTTGTTCAGCTGGGTGCATTCGTCATTGAGCCTGTTGTCTTATCAACTTATATCAAATCTGAAGAAGAGTGGCGGGGATAAGAACCTTGCAGAAGCAGAGTATTTCTCTTTTTTTTTTAGTTGATTTCCCTTCATCCTTCACAGTGTCCTACATTGAAATACTGTCCTTCTATCTGTTCTACTGCCAAGGGTATATCAGACCTAAAAGTCTTTTATATTTGGACATGCGCCCTAATATAACCGACTAGGTTGAACGGGACGCGCCTCGCCAAAACGAGGCAGTTTTTTTTTTTTTTTTTGAGTAAAGGTTCTCTACCTTTCTAAACTGCCCTTTACCCTAAACCTCTAGCCACAATTCGTGGGCCACTACGGCAGATTAGAGAGCCCACGTCACAGATGGTCGATCTGATTTGATATTTTACTGCAGATGTTTCGTTATTGCACAGTGCAAAGCCAGGTGTTGTTTCACTGGACTGAGTTTTTATTTCAACAGTAATACGTTGTATGTTCTCTGGGAAAGGTAAGGCTATGCGTCAATACACAACTGCGACGTTTACCTGCCTTGGGCCGACTTGACAACTGTTGCGCTTTCACTATGTCGGCGCACAAAAATCACACACATTACCCACAGTGCTTCGAATTTGCGCTGTCTAATCGTGGCATTAGTCTAAGGCAGGGTTTCTCAACCCTAGGGTTCCGCGATAGATCATAATTTGAAGAAAAAAAAGTAAACGTGGGTTTTTTTTCTGAACTTTGCGCACCGGGCAATGTTAGCGCACGCGTTGGTGCGCAGTGACCGAGCAGGCTATATATTTTTTTATCATATAGCTTTGGCCTATGGTTTTTAGTAGCCTTACGATTCCACATTGTGAATACATTTTCATGTTATAAGAAACAGTAATTAAATTAATTTACAACTTTTATCTCAATTAAACCCACTGAGCCTACCTTAAAATAATTAAATCCTATTTTGACTTTAGCCAGTTATTTAACAGAAATTTAATATGTTTAACCTTATGAGTTTTTGAAATTTATGAAAGGGAAAGAAAGAGATTAATTTCAAGTAAGGTAAGCTAAACTTAACTACCTGGTTTTTTTTTTTGTTCAAGAAAAGTTGGCTAAAAAGTCATTTCAGTTTTAAATATGGAAGAAAACTTCTCTTGCACATACCATTCGCATCTTGTAGAGTAAAAATGTGAGATAAGATAGTCCTATTTGATTAAGGTAAAGCATAAAAATCAAGTCGGAATATTTAAAAAAAAGGAAAAACTGAAGTTTCTTATACCTACACTACTGTCTTGTATTAGTGCTGATATCCTTTGTGGGGAGGGCGCGGGAGAGACCACATAAAAAAGAGTAGGCTAATACGTTGGCCAAAATAAACAGACCCACAGAAAAATCATTCTCTACTAAAAACAGCATTTACAAGTTTTATTGGATTATTATATTTACAACTTACTGATCACACTAACGTACCGTGAGCTGTAGGTATCATAATCTTTATGCAGGGTTCCATGAGAACTGAAAATAATTTCAAGGGGTCCTCCAGGATATATAGGTTGAGAAAGGCTGGTCTTATCCCTTAGGAAATGTGTTTTGAGCGAAAATACGTTGTGTCTTACTTTACAGCTGGGTTGCGCTATCTGCTCCTTGCGAACTGACACATCCTATTTCAGCAAGCAGTTTTATTCCAGTTTGCTTTCCTTAGTCTTTGGCTGTCCCCAGTCTACCTGAAAGGTAGCAGGCGTTTTGAAATCAGCGTTTTCCTTCTAGATGAGTTGCGATCCACGGCTTACTGGCTTCATCTACCAGGATTTTTCTGGTTTTAGGGCGCCAGAGACTCGCCCCTTATCATGCTGGCAGTAACAGGTCCCACCACGAGAAGCCAGGATCTGGGCTTTTGCTGTCAGAGACTTTGTACTGTGCTTGCCTTAGGAGTATTTAAATGTACATTGATATCTCATCCTCAGCTCCACTCCCGAGTATGACAGCATTAGCGAAAGAAGGTGGAAGAAAAATCCAAACTGAAAACAAGGCAATATATGAAGAAATATAATCCACAATTTTTAAAAAAAATTATAATTTTAAAGAAAAATGGCATAAGGAACATCAATATCCAGTACTGCAGAACCCTACTAT
>JAMPIV010009947.1:0-67558 GCA_024509875.1 Oreohelix idahoensis | reverse complement strand
TGCAGTGGTTGTCCCATGCTCCATAAGTAGCGCTATGAATGATGATACAACAAAACTTCTTCTTCTTCTTCCTCGTTCATCCTGAAAAGGACGTTGGTTGCGTTGTGTCGCCGTTTACAGCAAAGCTACGATATTTGCGCCTTTCGGCCCAACACATCCAACTTCCGCACGGCATTTTTTGGGACCGGGTTTGCCTTCCCTCTTCGATCCCTACTCTCTTGGCCAGACTGCAGTGATGCAGCCTGTTTCCAGGACCACCACTTGGAGATGGAGTAGGGTCTTGGTCAGCTCTGGTTCGCTAACTCTGATGCACGCAGTCAAGCTTATGAGTCGGTGACTGCATTCATCTCGTTAGCTGTGTCTTCGGTGCCCAACAAAACTTGAATAACCCCAGGTTCTATGAACACAACAGTTTTATCATCAGGATTCTACTACACTGCACAACACTGCCTTAAAAACAGAACACAGTGGATCATCTAATCAATCTATCAACCCCTCAGGATGGAAACCTGTCATGTAATCAAATAAATCCTGCAGGTAAGAGATCTCTTGGGGGGGGGGGGGGTGGGGGGGAGCGGCGGGGGGGGGGGGGGGGGGGGGGCGGAAAAAAAAAAACACGGAGAAGAAAACTGGAGACAGAAATGAAAGGGATGAAGAAGACACAGAAAGACCTTTAGTGGATGGCACAGACCAGGCTTGGCATGAATTTGTTGATGGCTTATCCTCCTCAGGACACTGAAAGCTAATGAATGTATGGACCTTTTACAGTAAAGGGAAACAGATAAAAGTAAACAAACAAAATGGTGCATGTGCAAGCTACCAAAACAAAACAAAATATTAATAATAAAAAAATGAATCTATGGTAGCAATTTTCCCCCCTCACAATGAGTTTGCTCCTCTTATGAGGAGATACATGAGAACTTCAGAACTGAAATGTTAAGAGAAGAAGCTAAAGTAACTTTAAATGAGTTGTTGTTCCTTATCTGAAATGAATCCAAATAAGCTTTTAAATAACTGTCACGCGAGTTATAAAAGCTGAAATTATTTTTGGATGAGATTTTATTGTATTTTACACTTTCAGACGTCAACTTGAACATGTCTAAAGAAAGCAGCTGTAAGTATGAAGTTGTTGGCATCTCCATAGGAATGGTTATGTATATACTCTGTTGTTCTTCATATGTTGGACACTTTTGTAGCAGATGTTCAGCAGTCATTTAATGGTACTGCAGTACCATCAGTAGTTTCTATTTTTAGCTTGTTGAATAGATCTGTTGTGGCCTGTGCGGAGTTTGAAGATAACCACTTGTTTATTTCTGTTAAGCCGATAATATGCATCATTTTTTTTGGGTGACTTGGATGCTCTGCTTCACACTTGTTCCTGTATCTTCTCTTGATAAACCTCTAGGCCTCTTCATAAGTTTAAAAAAAAACTCTAAATAGATTGCTATGATAAGGAAGATCTGCGCTGAAACACCTACAGTGGCTTGCGTTAGGATATCTGTACAAATGACATACATATAATTTTGCTATTTACTTTAACTTCATGAAATTAACAGACCTAAATGTGCGTACTATCAGCTACTCTGTAAAGTTATCAATACTTTAGCCCAAGTCAGCTATATAATAATAATAATGTAAAACAAAATACACATACAGAAACACAGAGGACATAAAGAAAATGCCAATGAACTCACTTTATTCTGCCATCTGCTGGAACTAGATAAGCCTGGATGTGATAGGCTGTAACTGGTACATCCAGTGAGATCACTGGCTCAATAGCAATGGTAATGTTGGTGTAATTAGACCTGACAAAATCTGGTGCTACAGGAGCTGGTGGTGTTCCATGCACTAGAAAAGCACAAATAAAATGTCCTCCACTTAACCTCTTTTAACCAAACCATGGTGTACATTATTTGCATTAGTCCCAAAGTAAGAGTATAACAGTACAAAAATTACACACAAATAAAAATGTCTCATCTCTAAAATGCAAATGGTTAGCACACTAGCCTTTATTTTGTTAAATGCACAAAATATCATCATTACACTTTACTTCCCCCAGGAGCATAGGTCTTCAACTAATTCACACCAAGCCATGTTTTCTTGTGCCATTCATTCAAGTTCTTTTCATGTCTTTTTTATCTCCTTTAGCCTGCCCTCAGTTCTATTATGCATGTACTTCTTGGAGTCTCCTTCTATTTGTTTTATCCAAGAAGAGCTATCTGGTAATACCTTAAGCTTATTTTGTCTGCGTGTTCCCTCTCCAATGCCAGTGTCTTTTCCTCGTCTCTTATTAAACTTGTATTTGTTTGGTTTTTGGATCAGTTTTCACTGGGTAATCTCGTCATAACATTTGAATCCTCATATTCTATGCAAGCATCCATTGATGAAAGTCTGTATCTTTTTGGTGGTCATTTTGTGTTGTGTCCATGTTTCAGAGCCATAAAATTGAAATTTTTGATGAAAATTCTAAATTTTGTGTGGGATTTGATTTTCATGTATTTCCCAATGCAATGAAGACCCCCTTGTGACCAGTGTTATTTGCAACGTCAGTATACATTATAATTAGTTGCTTATCCTTTACAGGACGTGGCAATCAACCCCAGCTTTTATTGGCTGTTTGTAATTTTTCTAGGCAATTTTTTCATTCAGTAGTTTGCCATTGCTTTCTGAATGGTACGGCGCTTATACCATTGTTAAAAATCCACACAAAGCGATCTGCTACCAAACCGCCTGCAGCAGGTTTCGAACCTGGTATATCTGGATTATGAAACTGCGTTCATATCTATTAGGCCACAGACGCCGACCAGCATACATTACACAACAGAAATGACTTTTAATTGGTCTCAATTAACAATGTCAATTTATACAGAAGAGTTTCAATGGCATAGATAAAGATGAATGTAATATGTTATGCTTTAAATTCAACATTTTACACAGCAGAAAGTCAAACATCCTTGGCCTAAATACGGAAACAACACAAAAACAGCAGTAGCCACAACAACTTCAAGTTGTTAAAGTTTAGAACAGAATGCATACTGTGTTCATGTCATATGGTAACATGTGATGACCGTAAAAATCAGATGTTTTTAGATCACCTGCTAAGAGCTGAACATTTTTTTCCACCGTCTTCTTCTTCTTTTCCATCATTCGCTCTCAAATAACCACATCTATCTCTTTCATAAACCTGGCAGTCCATCTCAGGCTTCTCTCATCACCATACAGTTTCTCCCTCAACAATGTTGTTGAATGCTTCACTGCCACCCTGCTTCTCTTGTGGAGCTGAAAGTTTTGGAATATGTGTTCTACTATTTGTTTGTCCTCCCTGCATGGACACATATTTGTCTGTCTGATTTTCAGTTTATTGTACAGATGGTATGTGATGTGAGCAACAAATATGCTGTTTCATAGTTAACAGCTGGACTTTCTGGCCCAGTACATCTGATTTCAGCAAGCATTTTTATTTGGGTTTGCTTTCCTTAGTCTTAGACCATCCCTAGCCTACCTGTAAGGCAGCAGGGGGTTTGAAATCAGAGCTTTCCTTCTTCTAGATGATTTACCATCTAATGGCTTATGGGCATTATTTACTTGGAGCTTTTTGGTTTTAGGGTGCTAGAGACTTGCCCTTCATCCCTTCTGATGTTACTTTCAAACAGTCCCACTATGAGGCCAGAAGCTGAACTTTTCACTGTCTGGTGCAGTTTAGCTGGGAGCAATGTTTTCTTATCAGGATTGATTTTTACATTCTCACAATGGTTGCTGAAATAATGTGTTCTATTTAAGTAATTAAATGATGGTTCATTGATATACAAGGTATCATTGATTATTTTGTAAATAGAACACATAACACTGGCACTGATGTACACAATACAAGTGAAACATCTTTTATAAAGAACAAGAATGGATTATGGAGTTGCACTACTTCTGCATTCACGTCTGTCTTCAGCTTTCTTTTCTATGTGTTCTTTGGTCTTCCTCTACCTCTCTTTTCCTGGGGAGTCCAGAGCAAGGATTCATGTGAGGGTTTTAATTTGTTTAAGTGCTGGTTGAGTCTGGTGTGTTCTGTTCTTAGTTGGAAGACTATGCTCTGCTCCATGCATCATAGCTTGTTGATGTTGTCATTTTTGTGTAGATACAGTATTGTTGGCTGTTTTATCTTTTATTCCTATCTCTGTCAGGGAAGCAAGATAATGAAACAAGAGGAAGAAGATATATCACCTGTGCTAAAGTTCTCTGTCACAGATGTAATGACCCCTGTAGCATTGGTTCCAGAGATGGTCACAATATACAGGGTACTGGATCTTAGCCCACACACCTGGTAGGAACTCTGAGGTTTAGGAATGTTTTCTCTGATTGGTGCAGTTGTTATGTCTGCTGAGGCTCTCCGCACTTCAAGCTAGACAATAAAGATAGCATATAACATAGATATTTTGAACAACTTCTAGTTTTTTCTGCTGAAACTCTTCACTTTGAACTAAGTAATAAAGACATCAGTATATAAAATATATTCAAAGAGTATCACCTCCAAACTACAGATATTTGTAAATAGATGTCTCAGACGGATCTTCGGTATAAGATGGCCAGATGTAATAACAAATGCAGAGCCAATACAAATGGACATTACGGTAAAAAGGTGAGGATGGATAGGACATACCTCAGAAGAGAACAATCAAGCATAGCCAGAGGTGCTCTTGACTGGAACCCACAAGGGAAAAAAAGAGTGGGGAGGCCAAGAAGAATTTGGAGAAGAACTGTGGAAGAGGAGGCTAATGAAATTGGAATGACTTGGGCACAGCTGAAAAGGACAGCCCAGAATAGAAATCGATGGACAGCAACTGTTTCAGCCCTATGTTCCATGGGGAATGGAAAGAAATGATGTTGGTAATATAAAATATATATTTTGAACAACTTCTAGTTATGTCTAGTGAAACTCTCTTCACTTTGAGCTAGGTATTAAAGACATCAGTATATAAAATAGATATTCTGACCAGCTTGTAGTTACATCTGCTGAAGCTCTCTTCACTTCGGACTAGACAGTAAAGATACCAGCATCATCACCACTTTTATATTCACTCCTTATGGAGTAAGCCACCACCACCACAGCTGGTTCCTTTGCAGGAAGCATTCACCAAGTAGTCACATGCTCTTGCAATGGTGGATTCTGCTGTAATTTGTTTCACATGATGAAGCTGCCAGCCCAATGCACAACCTGATATTAATCACCATGTACGGCATGCCTGAGGGTGTAGTAGTCCTATTCTTTTTGTTTTGTCTCTTTAGAGATCTCCGGGAACTATAGAGAGTAAAGACATCAGTATGTAAAATAGATATTTTGAACAGCTGCTAGTTACGTCTGCTGAAGCTCTCCACACTCTGAACTAAACAGCTAGAAAGTAAAGACATCAGTATATAAAATATAACCCTCGATGAATCATCAAGGCTAAGACTGCTGGAATTTGGCATCAAATGAAAGACCCGCAGGGATGAACGTATGAGAGGATGCATCCACCGTGTATACAACAAGTGCGCAACAGGAACAATTAGTATTCATATCCTTCAACATTTACTGAGGGAGACTGAGCACCTATGGGTTTGCCAGGAGTGCAATGACATCGATTCTGATTAACAATAACATTAACCCTCAGGCATGTCATACAAGGTGACCTAAATGAGGTTGTGCATGATGTGGCTGGCAACCTCACCGTGTATACCAAATTGCCAAAGAAGCCACAGCTGCAGGAGCATGTGAATGCTTGGTGCAGGATTTCTGCAAGGGGATCAGCTACAATGGTGGCTCTGTGCTCTGTAAGGAGCTCAAAGAGAAATGATGATTTTAAAAATATGTTATGAACAGCTGAGAGTTTCATCTGCTATAGCTGTCCTCACTTCTAGATAAACAGTAAAGACAGCAGTACACAGAATAGACATTTTAAACAGCTGCTCATTATGAACTGAATGGCAAACACTATAACAATTGCAAGTAATTGAAATTATGAACAGTTCACTAATGTAAAGTTATCAGTGGGGGTTTACTAAGCTGAAGCTGTGAATTTGTTACTGATACGAACTTATAAATAAATGAGTGATGTCACATTAGATCAAGTCACAGTGCCACTGACAGTAGTTGACAGATGTGAAGCAATGAAGAAATTAATAATGTGAAGTTATCAAACAGATTAATAATGTAAAGTTATCAACAGATTAATGATGTAAAGTGTGAACTAATTACCAATGCAAAGTTAGAAGCAAAAGCTGAAATGAAGTTAAGGAAGAGATATCTCTGACAAGGCATGATGAGATAAAAAACGTGAAATTCTTTCCTTCCACTCCCTATAGTGAGCCAGAGTGTCCAATTGACAGAGTTATTAGAGTGCTGGTTTCTCATGGCATAAGTGCCGGCTTTGATGTGGTCTATGGTGGATGTCCTGATGATGTGGTCTATGGTGGATGTCCTGATGATGTGGTCTATGGTGGATGTCCTGATGATGTGGTCTATGGTGGATGTCCTGATGATGTGGTCTATAGTGGATGTCCTGATGATGTGGTCTATAGTGGATGTCCTGATGATGTGGTCTATGGTGGATGTCCTGATGATGTGGTCTATAGTAGATGTCATGATGATGTGGTCTATGGTAGATGTCCTGATGATGTGGTCTATGGTGGATGTCCTGATGATGTGGTCTATGGTAGATGTCCTGATGTTGTGGTCTATGGTAGATGTCCTGAATGATGTGGTCTATGGTAAATGTTCTGATGATGTTGTCTATGGTAGATGTTCTGATGATGTGGCCTATGGTAGATGTCCTGAATGATGTGGACTATGGTAGATGTCCTGATGATGTTGTCTATGGTAGATGTTCTGATGATGTGGCCTATGGTAGATGTCCTGAAGATGTGGTCTATGGTAGATGTCCTGATGATGTGGTTTGTGGTAGATGTCCTGAATGATGTGGCCTATGGTAGATGTCCTAAATGATTTGGCCAATGGTGGATGTCCTGAAAATGGGGCCTATGGTAGATGTCCTGATAATGCGGCCTATGGTAGATGTCCTGATAATGCGGCCTATGGTAGATGTCCTGATGATGTGGCCTATTGTAGGTATCCTGCTGATGTGGCCTATGGTAGATGTCCTGATTATGTGGTCTATGGTAGATGTCCTGATGATGTTGTCTATGGTGGATGTCCTGATGATGTGGTCTATGGTAGATATCCTGTTGATGTGGCCTATGGTAGACATCCTGATGTGGTCTATGGTAGATGTTCTGATGTTGTGTCCTATGGTAATGTCCTGAATGATGTGGTCTATGGCAGATGTCATGATGATGTGGTCTATGGTAGATATCTTGATGATGTGGCCTATGGCAGATGTCCTGATGATGTGGTCTGTGGAAGATGTTCTGATGATGTGGTCCATGGTAAATGGTGTGATGATGTGGTCTATGGTAGATGTTCAGATGATATGGTCTATGGTAGATGTCCTGATGATGTGGTCTATTGTAGATCATGTGATGATGTGATCTATGGTAGATGGTGTGATGATGTGGTCTATGGTAGATGTGTTACGGTATATGATATTAACGCCGTCTGCTAAAGGTTATCAGACGTGCAATTGTAAAAGGTTAAGGCATTTAATATATTGCGATAGATGTTTCAATTACTGAACGCTCCATACACGATCGATCATGACGTGTATAGCGTTGTTTAGGACACAGTCGGTAACTAAGAAACGCTACCCTTTGTTACTTGACCGCCAAGCTGAATAGCTGCGTTTTTTTTTCTAACCTTCCAATTCAATGGCATGATATAGCCATTTATATATGCATTTTTTGATGGACCAGGGTCAGTCCTAGAACTCTATATGAGAGGGAAATTTATGGAGGTTAGTATTTAACTAGAATTCTCAGAAGGAGAAGAATAATCGTCAAATTCATATGAAATATTCAGACTCGCAGTCTCACTGTCGGCAGGTAGCCATGTCTAGCTGCGCGTGCATATAGCTGTGATGTTCTGACGACAATACTGCATTGTATCCTTAAACGGACATTGACACGTAAACCAGCAGTCTACGTTATTGATTAATTTATGCATGACTTATATGGACTTATGCTCTACTCCTATTGAAATGATCATCCTGTGTGTACAACTGTGGATTAAATGTACGGACTCAATGAAATGACTTATCAAATCAATCGTATTCCAAGGTTCAATTATTGTTCGGAATCTTCCACCCCCGCATTCGCTTAATCTTCCATCGAAGGCACGATGCACTATCACTGAATAAAAAAAACTAACATATCAATGAAAAAACAATGGCCAGAAATTTATAATTGTTTTATTCATATCACATGGAACATTGTTCAGAGCAAACCACCACGCAACAGTGGTGCCCGGTGTGTGGGGACGAAAAACAACCAAAAACCAAAAATTTTTTCATGACTTTCGAATGAAATATTTACGATCAAGTTTCGATCACATGACCATTACGAAGCTGACGTGACGCACGTGATCATGAATAGCAACATGACGTCACTGTTGCATTGTCGCAGTGAAGAAGACATATTTTCAACGCCTCTCTAGTTCGTTTCAAATTGATCAAGATGCACAAGATGGACTACCGTTGCCTGCCCATCAGGAGCAGACAGTCAAAGGCACAGGCCTAGCTGTTGACGACCTCTAGCACTGATCTAAGCAACGGAAAAGATAAGTCTAGGTGTTTAACTGTTGTTATTGCAAACAGTGCTACTAAGTCCATGCCCTCTGCCTACATCGGCATGTTTTTACCTATGTTTAATGTACTTTTTGTTGTCTTAATGTGTTGTTAATTCGTGGGAGGTAGGGAGGATGAACCGAAATAAGATTCTGTGGCTCTCACGATGCCTGAATTGATTTCGGTCGTTTCTTAGGGCAGTTAAACGATTGCACCTTTGGAAGCCCCATTGAGGTTTTCATTGGATAGTCTGTCCAAATCTGCTGTCGTTTGACGATTTGTGTTAGCTGTACCGTTCTGTAGATAACTGGCGTATTTTATTCGTACTCAGTTAACAATTTTTTTTAGTTTTGTATCATGATTGTTAAACTATTTCGTCCAGTCTCCTCTTACTATCATTTATTTGATGATTGTTAAATTTTCGTCCGTTATGAGTCCTGTGATGTCATCATTTTTTGCAGTCATTTTTTTTTTTTTGTGTACTTTGAATATTAAGTTGACCTCGGGTCAGACCTTGACCCTTCATTTGGCTTGTGACATTTCCGCTTGTTTTATTTAGTTCATAAATTCATTTTTAATTGTGAAAATGTCTTGTTTGCGTCTTAACATTGTTTGTACCCTTTAGTTGCATCATTGTTTTGTTTGTCCTCATGATATATATTAATACTACATTAATAATATGATATTATATGCAATAATACCCTTGTAATTTAATTTAATTAATTTTTTCTGATATTTAAGGTTAATATGGGACATTGCATAATTATGCAGTGATAGTCCAAGAAAGTAGCACTACAATTTATAATAGATGCCTAGGGCATAATAATATAATATATATATTGACAAAATAAAATAATCTTATAGCTACCTTTGAGGTAATAGACCCATTGTATATTATTTAATATACTTTTCTGGTACTAAGAGAGTGACTTAGTACATTGAACAATATAATTACTAGGAATCATACCCAACATTATTGGATATTGAGATTAATTGTGTGAAGTAATTACATAATAATAATAATAGTAATAAATTCTTTAAGCGCCAAACACGGCGCATAAGGCAGAAACCAGTGCTCTCCAGGTTGTTCGTTGTGACGCCACTCCTCTTAGCTCTTGCACATTATTTAGGCCCAACGTTCTTCCTTCTCTTATTATTGTTCTTCTGAGTGTTTCTTTTGGTCTTCCTTTTTTTCCGCTTACCCTCAGGAACCCAAGTGAGCGCCTGTAGTGGTATTCTGTTGTTTTGCATTCGTAGGACATGACCGATATATGACCATCGTCTTTTCCTTATATAGTCGGAGACATATTTCCTGCCTAGAGTCTTCTCTTATTTGTCGATTAGTCTTGAATTCTTTGCAACTGATGTTCATGAGTTTTCTAAGACATTTGTTCTCGAAAAGTATTCAGCTTGTTCTCCAATGATTTTGTTATTTTTTCCAACTCTCACAGCCGTATGTTAACACTGAATAAATGATAACATTTGAATTAAACAGACGAAGCTTGTATGTATATTCATTCAATGATCGTAATTTCCAAATGTTAGATAATCTATTGAAACGCTAGCTGCCAAAGCAATTCTAGTATGGATTTTACCTTGTTGTGTCACCATCCTGAGTCATTTTACTGCCTAAATAATTGAAACTTTCAACTTTCTGTAGTTTTTCCCCGTTCAAGATGATATCAAAGGTCTCGTTAGAAAAGTTCATAGCTTTAGTTTTAGAGGCATTTATTTGGAGACCTATTTTAACCGAGAGATGACACAAATTATTTATTGCTTCTTGGGATTGTCTTGGTGTTGAACTTAAGAATGCTACATCATCTGCGAAATCCAGGTCCCCCATGAATTTTCCATTTGTCCATTTTATACCCAATTGTTCATTGTGGGTATAGTTTCTCATAACCCAATCAATAGCTATTCCAAAAAGTAGTGGTGACATAATACAGCCTTGTTTCACCCCTGTTTCTACTGCAAACCATTCTGTATTCCCTTTATTTGTTCTAACACAACATCTTGCATTGTCATATAGCGCTTTGATTATATTCACATATTTTGTTGGAAAACCATAGATTGTAAGTATCTTCCACAATGATGGGCGATGTAGACTATCAAAGGCTTTTTGAAAATCGACGAAGGTGATAATAAGTGGCGATTGCCTTTCCACTGATTCTTCTATAATTGTTCTTAGTGTGAATATTTGATCAATACATGATCGTTTCGGCCTGAAACCCGCTTGTTCTTCTCTGATCTTTTCGTCAGCATGCAATTTAAGTCTTTGTTACATCATGCACCATATTAATTTTCCAGGGCCTGATGATAGAGATATACCACGCCAGTTATTACAGTCTGATAGATCACCTTTCTTCGGTAACTTTACAATAATACTGTCTTTCCATTGTTGTGGTGGTAGTTCTTCTCTCCATACTTCATTTATAATATCTAAAATTCTCAAGAGGTTGTTGTCATTAACTGCTTTAATCATTTCCCCTGAAATTTCGTCAACTCCAGCAGCTTTAAAATTTTTTAATCTTTTAACGGCTTGTTTGATCTCGTCCAGCGTGAATTCATCGCAAGTTATTGGCAAGGTGGTTGTGGATGTTTCATTATTAAAATCAGGTGTTACTGTTGGTGGTGGTCTGTTTAGCACCTCCATGAAGTGCTCAGCCCATCTCTTCATTTGTTCTTTTTCTGTTGGTATTGAATTCCCTAATTTACCTTTAACAGGTGTTTCCATAGCAGTAGGCTGGTGACATAGTTGTTTTGTAATTTGATAAAGGCACCTACTATTACCAGTTCTTGCAGCATTTTCAGCTTCTACGGCCAGTTCATTGATGAAATGTCTTTTATCTCTTCGATATCATAACTATTTATGATATAGTATTATTTAGATACAATATTGTTACAAAATATTGTCTATTAGTTGAACTTAGACATTAGAGTTCAGTACTATTGTGATTATTTATATTGAATATTCCTAAGTTGAGTAAGTATAATAATTACTCTGAAGCTACTATTGACTATTTTAATCAGTAATTATCAATAATTACTTACAGATAAAAGTCAAAATGCTTACTATAGACCATTTCGTTAAAATTGGTAGGGAATATGGTTATAAATCTCAAGAACTTCGTCAGTTTGCTGAGGCAGAACTGGAAAAATATGAAAGAAAAAAAGCAGAACAAAAGGCTGCAGGCTGCAAAAGAAAGAGGAAGAGGAACGTGAGATGAAGCAAATTGAAGCCAAGGAAAATAGATTAACGTGAAGAAATTTGCTCAACAGGAAGAAGAGAATAAATTGAAACGAGAGGAAATTATTTTACAACAAGAAATGGAATTGGCGCGTATTAAATTGGAGACAGCAAAATTACAAGCACAAAGTGCTGATGCAAACCAGAATAATAACGCACAAAATGGATCATCATCCAGCCAAACTAAACATTTCTACAACTTTAAATTACCCACTCTCAACTTGAACGTGGACGACCTTTCATCGTTCCTGTCACGTTTTGAACAGACTTGCAAAACAAACCATTTGCCTGAAGAGTCATGGGTACTCAAGTTAAATGAATTCTTGGTTGGAGAACCATTGACGGCTTCTCAAAATGCTGACCCATCAATAGCAAATAACTACGGTGCTATTAAGTCCTTGCTTTTACGAAGGTTTCACCTGGACGAGGAACACTGTAGGTTGAAATTTAAGGGAATTTTACCTGAATCTCCAAAAGATTTTGCAGGATTCATTGCGAATATACGCAATACATTTAATAGATGGGTTGAACTGGCAGAAGTCAACAAATCATACGACAAATTAGTTGATTTACTACTACGGGATAAGGTATTATCTTCGGTTAGCCAGCCATTTTTTGCATATTTGCAGGAGCGTAAACCAGGTACTATGGACGATTTAGAAAAAATTTCTTTACACTACTGTTCGGCACATCCGAATGCAACCATTTCTAACTCCTCATTAAGAGAACCTCTACCTGTGGCGTCTAATATGGCCTACAATCATAATAACAAACAAAGACATCACAGTGTAGACAGAAGCAGGTTCCAAAGAAATCACAATGTTCACTTTCAGAAGGGATATAATAATGATTTCAACAATAAAAATGAGTTCAACAGAGGTAGATCACGAGATAGAAATTATTCACCTCAAACAAACTACCACAATGGTCAACATAACACTCATTATAATCGATCACATACTCCCAATAATAATAGTAACTGGAATGGTAATAATCATGGCTCGAGACATCGAGATAATAGTTACTATAGAGGACGACGAGATAATTCTAACAATTATACTCGGAATCGATCTCATTCTCGGGGATCATCTCATTACAACCATAATACAGGGGCAGCAGTTACAAATAATACTACCCCTATAGCTCAGGTCCCACTTGACAATAATACAACACAGTCTTCTGCTGCATGTTTTGCTATTAATTATAATGTGGCAAATAGTTGCCAACAATGCAATCTTATTTTTCAGAAGGCGAAAGAAACAGTGCTTAACTGCGGACATATTACACCAGAGGTAGGTCTTGCAGTCAACGATGGAACAGGCCTACTAATTTTTAACAGGGGATTAGTTAATGGATCCGTCGTCTCAGTGCTGAGGGATTCAGGATCCACAACGATTGGTGTACGACAGTCGCTGGTACATCCTAGCTGTGCAACGGGGGAATATGTCCGTTGCATGACTTTTGGGGGAACTATTGAGTTTTACCCCACAGCTATTATTCATGTTAACACACCTTTTTTCACAGGGAACGTAAAAGTATGTATGCTAAAAAAGCCTATAGCTGATCTGATGGTTGGTCGTATACACGGCAGTAAAGATTGTACTCCAGATGAGATTATAGAATGGGAGAAACATAACCTATGCACTGGAAACGCCGTGACGACTAGAGCGCAGACCCTCCTCATGGAGAAAGTTGATGATAATAAAATGGATGCAGACAACCAAGAGGAATTTGTAGTCAATTCACCTATTGACAGGGAAACATTTGCAACCAAACAAAAAGAGGATAAATCTTTAAAAAAAATTTTTTAAGCTGGTTGATAAAGTTGACAATCTATCCTCAGGTAATAATAACAAACATTGTTTTGTTATTAAAAATGACATATTGATTAGATGTTTTAATGACAAATCACAAATGAAACAACAAGTTATGGTCCCATATACTTTTAGACGGTACATTCTTCAACATGCACATGACTCACATTGTGCTGGACATATGGGATATACTCGAACACGATCTCGAGTACTGTCTTCATTCTTTTGGCCAGGAGTGTCAAGAGATATCTCGCAGTATGTACGTTCCTGTACTACATGCCAAGAAGTGAAAGCACGTGGAGCTTTTCACACGGCGCCTATTCAGGCTTGCGATATCTCAGTAAGACCGTTTGACAAGATGGCAATAGATATTATTGGTCCATTGCTACCATCGGCCAGAGGACATAGATTCGTCCTTACGTGCATTGATTTGTGCACACGATGGCCAGAAGCCATCCCATTAAAGACCACCACTACCACAGATGTAGCTGATGCACTACATCTCATCTTTTCTAGAATAGGGTTTCCTAGAAAACTTTTATCAGACCATGGGTCACAGTTTATATCTGACACCATGAAGGAAGTCATGAAAACTTGGAACATTGATAGGAATTTAAGTAGTATTTATCATCCGATGAGTAATGGTGCGGTTGAAAGACTTAACCGTACACTTAAACAACTACTACATAAGGTTACTGCTAAGCACCCTCATGACTGGGACAGAGCACTCCCAGCTGTTCTATTTGCTTATCGGGAGGTACCGCATGAACAAACTGGCTTCTCTCCCTTTGAATTAGTTTTTGGTGCTCCCCCAAGAGGTCCTATGGGACTAATAAAAGACTTATTAATTGACGCGGAGATGACTCAGGACACTCAGTCATCTTACGAGTACGTGATTAATCTTCGGAAGAACATTATTGAGTCTTGCCAGTTGGCAACAGCTTCTTCTGAGGCTGCAAAAGCTAAGGCTCGATCTCTACAAAATAGGTCTCGACGATTACGCCAATTATTCCCAGGCGACGAGGCTTATGTGTTACTTCCTCACAATAACAATAAATTATTGATATCTTGGAATGGTCCTTACAAAGTCATTGATAAAATTTCCGACGTTGATTACGTCTTAGATATCAAGGGACACAAAAAGATATTTCATATTAACATGCTCAAGCAATTTCATACACGTCCTGAACACTTACAGTCAATTTTTCATGAACTAGATGACAACACAGTATCTACTTGTTATTATGCTAACTTATCTGTCATCCAGGAAGAAGAATCTTCTTTTCCTGAGGTACAGTTACCGTTACCGGTACCAGTAGTTCAACCTACTGAATCTTGGCGGGATGTAACCATCTCTTCAACGGTTACACCGCAACAGCGTCTACAGATTGCTAATCTATTACAATCTTACCCAGATGTATTGACCGACGTCCCGGGTCGCACATCGGCTATCAGTCATGACATTACTCTCAATGATGATACACCTATTCGTGTACATCCCTATTCTGTTCCTTTACATTTCCTTGCTAAAACTACTAAGGAACTTGAACAGATGTTGTCTCTGGGAATCATTGAGACTAGTAATTCGCCATTCTCTTCTCCATTAGTGATTGTCCGGAAGAAGGACAATAACATCAGACTATGTGTTGATTATAGAAAATTAAATGCTAAGACTATAGTTGACAGCGAACCACATCCACTTATCGACGACTTACTGCCACGTCTATCCAACGCAACTATATTTAGTAAGATAGACTTAACTAAAGGTTATTGGCAGATACCACTGACCGAAAAGGCTAAGTACTACACCGCATTTTCCACTCCACAAGGTCTATACCAGTGGAATGTGATGCCTTTTGGGCTTGTTAATGCGCCAGCTACCTTCATTCGCCTGATGCGACAAATTTTATCAGGTAGACCAGACGTTATTACATATATTGACGACATATGCTTGTTTAGTTCGTCGTTTGAGGAACATGTTTCGGGACTTAGATATGTTTTCGACACTCTAAGGAATTATCATCTAACTGCTAAACCTACAAAGGTGCAAATCGCGTGTAATGAGATAACCTTTTTGGGACATATCATTGGATCGGGATATATCCGAACGTTACCTAGTACAGTCTCCAAAATTCTAAACATAGCAGTTCCTCAGACGAAGAAACAGGTCAGGAGTTTGTTAGGACTTGTTCAATATTACAGTAGATTCATACCAAACTTGTCATCCATCACGGCTGTATTGTCTTCATTGTTAAAAAAAGACATGCCGGTGAAGGTGACATGGACTGGTACATGCAATGAAACTTTCAACAAAATTATAAATTTGTTCTCGCATGAACCAATTTTAAGACTTCCCGATGCTTCCAAAAGATTTTTCTTACGAACAGATGCTAGTAACTACGGCATTGGTGCATGCCTGCTCCAGAACCATGATGGCATTCTACATCCTACCTTATACATTTCAAGAAAGCTAAAGCCTGCAGAAACAAAAAGTATTCAACAGTCGACAAGGAACTTTTATCTGTGATATGGGCAATAACTAAACTCGAAAAGTTCCTGCTTGGTGCTCCCTTCACCATACAGACGGACCAACGTGCTGTAGCATCCTTGCGTCGATCTAATCATAAAAGCCAGAAACTCGCCAGATATTCAATCATCCTACAGCCATTTGAATTCTCCATTGAACATATTCCTGGCACTGAAAACATTGTGGCTGATGCGTTGTCACGTAATCCTATTGACGACGAATAATCAACATTAACATTCCTAAAACATATCAACTATAAAGGAACTAACCTTGCCTTCAATTTAAACTTTATAAACACTATATGCATCACAGAATGGAACTAAAGACAATCAAGGTATACATATTGACATTCAAACTTCGTCTAACGTCCATACACGATATATGAATATTCGTTGAACAATCATGGAACAATATCTGACGACAAGTCGAACTTATTGTCCTATGTGCACTTAATTCTTGGATGCTGTGATAAATGACATTTCTTTCCAACGTAAACGTTTGAACATTTTTGCCTAAAAGAATTCATCAGGATCAAGACTACGGATGGATCATCATATCCTATACTAATTAATTAGTTAACTTAACTTCTTAATTGAATTATTATCAATAAAATGAAATGTGAGAAAAAAAATGAAATGAAGAGAACAAAAAAAAAAAAAAAGAACGAAATATAAAAAGAAGAAATTATGAAAAGAGAAAATAAATCTCACACAAGTATTAGATTAATATTTTTTTTTTTAATGTACCTATACATTATTTAGTTAGTTAAATTAGATAGTTATTATTCACTAACACTTAACACACACAATTAAGTTAAACTTATATTCGAATTTCTTTCTATTTCTTCTCACTTATTTTGTTTTTTTTCTTCTCTCATAACATCGCGTTACATTAGAATCTTAATAATTTATCTCTTAGTTTAATTCATTAATTTAATTTTAATTAGTCAAATTAATTCCTATATGACATACTAATACGACAGACCTTACTTTCATTTAATTCTATCATTCACTATTAACATTGGACATTTTATTTAGTTGATATAATAATATGTATAATTGATATATCATGTGATTAATGTTAGATGACTATGACAAATAGTTGGTTGACATGACCGCGACACGGTTCTACTCAGAACATCGTCGGCCATATGTCACAATTGTGTTAAATTTTTTTTGAAAAATTGTTAAGTCGGATAGATCTTGAAAAAAAAATCTATCGATTTTTTTTTTCCCGGGTGTACAGGGAATTGTTACGGTATATGATATTAACGCCGTCTGCTAAAGGTTATCAGACGTGCAATTGTAAAAGGTTAAGGCATTTAATATATTGCGATAGATGTTTCAATTACTGAACGCTCCATACACGATCGATCATGACGTGTATAGCGTTGTTTAGGACACAGTCGGTAACTAAGAAACGCTACCCTTTGTTACTTGACCGCCAAGCTGAATAGCTGCGTTTTTCTAACCTTCCAATTCAATGGCATGATATAGCCATTTATATATGCATTTTTTGATGGACCAGGGTCAGTCCTAGAACTCTATATGAGAGGGAAATTTATGGAGGTTAGTATTTAACTAGAATTCTCAGAAGGAGAAGAATAATCGTCAAATTCATATGAAATATTCAGACTCGCAGTCTCACTGTCGGCAGGTAGCCATGTCTAGCTGCGCGTGCATATAGCTGTGATGTTCTGACGACAATACTGCATTGTATCCTTAAACGGACATTGACACATAAACCAGCAGTCTACGTTATTGATTAATTTATGCATGACTTATATGGACTTATGCTCTACTCCTATTGAAATGATCATCCTGTGTGTACAACTGTGGATTAAATGTACGGACTCAATGAAATGACTTATCAAATCAATCATATTCCAAGGTTCAATTATTGTTCGGAATCTTCCCCCCCCGCATTCGCTTAATCTTCCATCGAAGGCACGATGCACTATCACTGAATAAAAAAAACTAACATATCAATGAAAAAACAATGGCCAGAAATTTATAATTGTTTTATTCATATCACATGGAACATTGTTCAGAGCAAACCACCACGCAACAAGATGTTCTGATGATATGGTCTATGGTAGATGGTGTGATGATGTGGTCTATGGTAGATGGTGTGATGATGTTGTCTATGGTTGATGTCCTGATGATATGGTCTATGGTAGATCGTGTGATTGTGTGGTCTATGGTAGATGGTGTGATGATGTGATCTATCTTAGTTGTTGAAATGTTCATTACACATTTTCAGTATGCCTTTGCTTCTGTTGAAAAGCAGTTTGAAATTGTTAAGAGTAGGCCATATGGCCGCTGCCCTGGAAAAATTTTAGAAAAATTAAGAAACCTACCCACCACAAAAATATTTATAGAATGTGTGATTTCTGTATACACACACTGGGATCCTTGCCAGAACTGAATTACAAATCCAATCAAGGTCCAGAACTTACAACATAGGATGTAATATCAGCAACATAGTCAGCTGGTGGAGTCCATTCTATGGTAAGACAACTGTTTGTCCGGGATACAATGTAAACAGACATGACGTCTCCAGGCAGCGGGGCCCTAAGAGTGTGTATTTGTTTGACAGTTCCATACTGGCCAATGCCTCTTGAAGTACTTGCAGCCATCTAGGTGATATAAATAAAGAGTGAATTAGAAATCTTTTACAGCAAAGAAGTTGTGGTAAACATTCTAAAAGGAGATGCTATTATGTTCTAGTTAAAATGCTGATGAGACAAGAGTTAATCATAAATTATAATAATCATAAGCTCACAGATAAACAAAAGGATGTACAAAGTATTTTTTTTAAGTACCAGAATGCAAAAGGAAAGTGTAGGATGAAGGAGAAATATGATAAAGCAAGGAGAAATAGAGAACTTCTTTTTAAAATAAGAAGACTGAAGGAGGCATACTAAAACATGGCCTGATACAGGAACAGTGTTAGAACTAAAAACAAAAAACAACAGATAAACTTAAATCACTGAGAACCATTGATAAAGGTAAGGAAGAATAAATACATTTCTTAGAAGCCACTCAGAAAATGGGACAGAAATTAATTTCCTTGACAACCATTAAAATAAAGGGAGGATTTCATTAATATAGTGTTAGGCCTGCACATACATGCCACACCTCGGAGATGAAAAACCTGTATAAAAAATCCAAAACCCTGTACAAAGACACGCAAAACCTATACAAAGACTGAAAAAAGCATATCAAAAGAGTTAATTCGTGTAAAAATATTTTCAATAAATGAGGCACGGGGACTTTGCCTTTAAAGCAGGTCTTCATTTATTTTAAAACCCAAACAATAAATGTCTGAGTTTATTTTACACTGTAAAAATAATGTGATGGTGTCATCATTTAGTCTATTTCTGTGCTTAATTATCACTAACAGACTGGGAAATCCTGTGTTCAATAGGATCTTATAAAAGAACTCTGAGACTCAGTAATAAGGGGAATGGGTTAGAAAACCTGTACAGAAATTATGTACATGGTGTACACATCTGAAAATGCAAACACCTTGTACAGATTATGGGTAAACCATAGCAAGTGGCATGTATGCCTACATTTTCTTGACCATACAGCACACTAGGGGTGATGTGGTCAGCATCACGCTGGCCGATTAAAATTAAAGGTGAAGTAAAAATTTAGACATTGAGATCCTTGGTAGCAATCAGAAAAAAAATAGGATACATAGTGATACTGTAATTTAATTCATTCATTATCATTTGACTGTGTGGGGGCTGGCCAACCTCATCAGACAAAACAATTTGCCACAGAAACTACTTCTGCAAGAACATGTGACTGCTTGGTGCAGGCTTCCTGCAAGGGGACTAAATGCAGTGGTGGCTTTATGCTCCACATGGACAGCAAAAGAAAATGATTATCCCTTGTCACCCTCATCTTTCCACGTGTTCACTCCCTGTAAAATTCTCTTCCACTTAATTCTCACTTTCTTTCCCTCCTGTCTCTTGTTTGTCTATCCCTGACAAAGACCTTGTGGCCATAACGTAGGTTTTTTTCTTGTCCTGTCTCCTTGTAAGACGTATTACCATTTGTGTGGTTTTTTTTTCATTGTACCGTAAAATTCTCTACACAATTATCTTTCATTCTTCACTCTCATCCCTCTTCTTTTAATCTGAGTAGTATTTTTTAAAATCTGTTTTAGATTCGGTAATATTCATGTAATAAGCCTGATTGACAGAGTGTTAGTGCACTGTTCTCTCGCAGAAAAGGTCCCGGGTTCGAAACACGGTATCGACACGCTCCAGTCTACCTAGCTGTAAATGTGTACCTGACTTTAGAGTTGGGGAAGGAAAAGCAGCGAGGACAGGAACTGGTCACCCCCACCTCTCAATGCTGGACCTAGTATGGTGAAGTCTCTAACACTTCACTCTCCTATGGCAGTATCTGCTTTGGGACTACCTTTACCTTTATGTTTTACTATCCATGTATTGTCCCAGTTAAACTCTTTTAACCATCTGCTGACTGATTTGTACCTTTAAGTAATAGAGAGTTTCTGGTCTCAGTCTTTCCACAGATATGTTCAAATGTCCACTGGTAGCAGGGACTGCCGTAAGCGTCACAGACTGAGAAATATTAAAATTACGGCTGTCAGAGTAAGTGACAGTGTACGATGTCAGGACACCATTGGGCTGAGCTGGGGGCTGAAAGCTCACGATGATGGTGGAAAACGTTGGAGTAAGTTGAGTGATTTCGACTGGTCCAGGAACTGTAAAGAGAACAAGTAAATAAATAAATAAATAAATATAGGTAATTAACAGAAAGGAGTACACCAGATAACAGTCAAGAAATGTAAGTGATAGGCATATCGGGAATTGAACCAAGGACCATCCAAATGGCACCATCGCCTTGCTGTGAGAGTAAACCGTGAAAGGAGGCACAGCCAAATTTAGCACACCAAAAAAAGATCTTCACTGGCCGAGGTCATTTTCATGAATGATTTATTTATTTAAAGAGAACATGTCAAAGTTGGCATTAAATAAAACTGGAGTAAGGTGTATGATGTGGACTGTTTCTATCATTGTTGAAGACAATCATTGTAGTTGTTTTTTTTTAAATTTATCTGAGAAGAATGACAGGTTTCTGGCAATATTGATACTGCAAATTAAAATAGCAAATTGTAAAAACTCAGCTGTGGGTAGCCCCTGAAAAGTAAAAAATATACACTATGTTTTTTACATTTCTAAAATGTTAGCACCAACACTGCATCATAATAAGGACATTAATAGTTTAGCTTTCTTCCCATTAACTTTTATTTGAAGAAAATAAACTATTAATCAGAAGTGACATTTAAGTGCAACAATTTTCTCCAAGCTATCTTACACATAGGATAACTTATTGCAAAACATTCACGTTCTGCCTACCATATTATTCAGCCAAGCATTTCCAACTCTGAATCAGGTAACAACGTTATGTTTCAACATAACTAATAAATAGAATATATGGTAAAACAGAAAACCTGCTGGAAGGAGTATGTTAAATATATTTCTTGCTACTTTTGATCAAATAAGCAGATTAAGAAAAACTCTTCATTTGGATGACTGAAAATGAGCAAGTACAATTAGCCTCAGAGCGTCTGCACAAAACATTTATAGTGGTTGGCTGCATGCAGGAGGATCTCACTATGGACCCCATCATACGCAGGGGCAGCTGAGAAGTGGCTCTGTGAAGGACATGACAATTCCTTGGGAGAGCCCAGAACCAGAGCACAGTATTCTAGCTCTGCATATTTGGAGAGCCTCCTTGGATGGTGGGGAATGCACAGTATACCACACGCTTCTTCCTCCTACCTTGGACCAGATGTGATGATCCTTTAAATGCAGCCAAGCTTGAGAAACTGGAGCTCATGACTTCAACTCAACATGTTTCAGAATGGCAGAAAAGCCACTGGAAAAACCTAGACCTATAGTGTAGATAATACCAAGAAGTCTTCAACTTAGTATTGGCTGAAAAAGAGTGAGAAGCTCAGCAGCCTTAGTTAAACAACAACAACAAAATACCAATACATTCTGGTAAAACAAAACAAAACCAAAAATATGTAGAGATACCTCTAGAGCATGCAAAACTGAACTCACCTCCTTCAAGAGTTGTAAAGTTAAAAGCCTGGCTCAAAGGTCCCATTCCGGCTGGATTTACATAGCGAATCTGTACAGAGTACTGAGTGTAAGAAGTGAGGTTCGCTAATCTGAGTCTTGCTTCCTGTGTAACATAATTCAGCTGTTCAGAACTGGAACTATCAATTACTGTGAGTCGGACGTCATAGAAGCTTAAAGGACCTAAACAGAGGATAATTATACACAGTCAATCATAATTTCTTGAATACAGAAAAATTATCACAGACCCATGCAGAGAAAATGGACAGGACACACATTGAGAAAACCTGTTGATAGCATTACAAGATAATCTCTGCCCTGGAATCCATAGGGTAAGAAGGGTAGAGGAAGATCAAAGAACAATGGAAAAGATAACTGGAGACAGACATGAAGGAGATGAAGAAGACATGGAAAGACATTAGCTAATAGCATGGGACAGGAAGACTTGGAATAGTTTGGTTTGGTTTGGTTTGGTTTGGTTTGAAGGACTACCTTCATTGCACATGTACAACTCCATCAGTGCTCCGATCTCCTTTCTTAGATCACACAAAGACTTGGAATAAGTTTGTTGAAGGTGTATGCTCCTATGGGAGTTGAAAGATGATAGAAGAAGAAGATTCAGGGAATATAACTGAAAACTTTACTTGCAGTGTATACAAAATACTGAACTAGAGGAAACTAGGTGGGTTACTGAGCGGCTTTTCAGCACAGTGGTTTGATCACTTACTTCTCAAGGCAAAGTTACAGGGTTCAAAACCTGGCAAAGCCATGCTGTAAATGGGCAACCTTGGATTAGGGAAAGCAAAAGCAGTGAGGACGGGAACCTCATAAACCTGAGACCTAGGATAAGTGAAGCCTCTAACACTTCACTCCCCTACAGTACTATCTGCTATGGGACTACCTTTACCTTTTAACCATAAGCAGCTACTAGTAATTGGTTTATATTTATGCTTCCTAAGTTTTGCCTCATTTTGGTGAGGCATGCTCTGTAGATCACGCAACATTCATCAGTTATATTAGGGCACATGTCTAAATATAAAAGACCTTGTGGCCTAGTTACTGTGCTTTAATTTAAAAAAAAGCACTATAAAACAGTCACAAACATTTTCAAGATTTATGGCAATTTAACAAAAAAAAAAGACAAAACAGTTTAAAATAAAGTGGTTGTGCTACATCTTGACTTGCTAAGCTTCAAGCTTTTGGGCCATTCATTACAGTCGGTGTTATTTACATGTATTACAACTGTCATCTAAATTTCTCTCTAATCAAAACAGCATTACTTTTCTGTGGAGCACAGATCTTCAACAAATACATGCCAAACCTTCGTGTGCTGTGAGGTTCAAGGTCTTTTAATCTCTTCTTTATCCCCTTTATGTCTGTCTCCAGCTATTTCTTGTACCTCGGGAATTCCAGAACTGAGGATGTCTGGTAACACTATCATCAACTGATTTTCTCAAATATATGCCCCATCCATTGCCAGAATCTTCTACTTGCCTTTTGTTCTACTAGTGTTTGCCTAGTTCTTTCCATTACTTCCACATAAGTGATTCTGTCATACCATTTCAATCCTTCTATTCAGCTCAAGCACTCGTTCATGAAGCAACATATACAATTTATTTCCCATCTCTTATCCATACTTGAATAATTTTCTCATTACCTCTCTTTTTAGTTACACATTATCTTCTCTTACACTTGAGTAATAATTTTCTCATTACCTTCCTTTTTTAATTACGTTATCTTCTCTTAACCTTGAGTAATAATTTTTCTCATTACCTCCCTTTTTAGTTATACATTGTCTTCTCTTACCCTTCAGTAATAATTTTCTCATTACTTCCCTTTTTAGTTACACATTACATATTATCTTTTCTTACCCCTTCTCTGACTGCACGGAACAGGTTCCCAAGACAGTTCTGCCTCTGTTGATGTAACCCGGTCCTGTTTGAGTGCTGTGATTGTACCCAGGGGAACTACAATATTAAAAGGCAAAGGAGAAAGTGGTGAAGTGTCAGGTAATGAATAGTAACAACAGAATAAATACTTACAACTGACATACATTGGGCATGCATAAACCAAAAGGTCCGTCAAAATTTTAATAATCTCTTATTTCTTTTTTATTTCAACCTTCTTAATAACAGTCAATCAATCAATACCATTTAGCTCCACAAGGAGCATAGGCCTTCAACAAACATATGCCATATTGTTTGTTGAAGTTTTTATGGTAATAATTTTTTACAGGATGGGTAACTAGTCCCTTGCCCAACACTCTGTAGTCGCTTTTTAACGGCACGCCTGATAGAGTACACTGTTAATAATCTTTGCTCCCCTGTCAGGCCCTGATAACATACTGGTGTTTTTCATATACTCGTATATTATTAAAATGTTGCCACTACTTGTCTTTCTATTAAGGGATATCACTCTAAGGTCCGTCTTCTTCTTCATTCACTCTCATACGTCAACTTAAATATGTTCTAAGAAAGCAGTGGTCAGTCTGAGGCTGTTGACAAACCTGTAGAGCTTTTCTGGGATGGCACTGGTGATGGCCAATGTGCTTTCTCTGTTCCTCATGTGTCGGGCACCTTTGAAGTAAATGTTCAGCAGTCATTATATCAGTGTCACAGTTACACTCATCAGTAGTTTCTATCTTTAGCTTGTTGAATAGATGGTATCCCAGTCTGTTGTGACCTGTGCGGAGTCTGAAGATTACCACTTGTTCACTTCTGCTGAGCTAGTTATATGCATCATTTTTATTGTGGCATGGATGTTCTACTTCCCACTTGCTCCTGTGTATGTGCTTCATAAAACTCTTGGTTTCTTCATAAGTTATGCTTGTATCAAGTTGAGGCAGCTTCAATTCCCCCCCCCCCCCCATTTCCCCCTTTGCCATTCTGGCAGCCTCTTCAAATCAGGGGATGTTGGTGTGAGAAGGGATCCACTGTATCACAACTATTTTGAATTGCTGACACAGTTTGTGAAGTGTTACTCTTAAGACTCTAAGGTCAAAAGCAGGTGGCCTTCCTTCATAACTCGTAACTAACAAGTCTTAGTTTCAAACTTGTACTCTCCCCTTATTCTTCTCTCTACTGTGTTCTTAGTCAATGTCTGTCTAACAGATCATGTGACTACAAACTTGCAAATTCTTTTTTTTTCAACCATTAACGTACTTATTTACTTAGCCATTCTTCTTCTACCATGGTATGTAGAGGTTTGACACAATACTCTCCTATTGGCTGTCTTCTTCCTGGTCTGGTTCCAATCTAGTCCTCGATCCTTCAGGTAAAAAGGTAAAGGATCCCCTTACATGTCTGTTGAGGCATATTGGGAATATTGTGTTAGACCCATACTTTCTTGATCATACGGCACACTAGGAGTGATGTGGTCAGCATCATGCCGGCTGCCTTTAACCTTCCTAGGGTTGCTCTGGTACCCAATTCATGAGGCTGGGTCAACTGCTTTAACCACTGTGCTAACATGGTCCTTCAGAAAATGTCTAATTTTATCCTCTCAGTGAACTCTGGGCCATCCTGGAAGTCTGGATCCCTGCCTCTTGGTGTCCCATATTTGTCATGGTAGCCGATCATCTCCCATTCTGCAGATATGGTCAAACTATCATAAATGGGATTGTTCCACTCGGGTCTGCAGGGGCTGGGTTTTGAGGCCATGATGTATTATCTGGTTCTGGACTATGTCTCTTCTTGTTACTTCAACCCCCTTCCTCAGATATCTTTTTTTTTTTGTTTGTTAATCAATAACTGAAACTAAAAGCAAGATTAATTTTTGTCTGCAGAACAATGATTAGGATTCCAGATGGTAAAAACAAATGAGAAGTTTTTGTTTCTTTTCATAGAAATCTTTACTACTGGCTTACATAGTATCCCTTGCTTCATGAATGACTTTACAATTTGTTTCCGCTCCATACTTTAGTCTATACCCAGGGTAACCACAGCATGCACTGTCTGCTTGCACAAACCTGTAATGCGGCTCTCATTATGTACCAAAAATTACACAAATAATTTGTTGCATAACACTGAATAATGTTCAAAAAAGAACATTTTTTTATTTTTACTACAAAGCTGCTACAAAAACATGAACTGGAAGGTGAGACACCAGTGACTTTAAATTTTAAAAGAAAATTATTTTATTTTGACAATACAGTAATTAATAAACATTTATTTGCAAAAATATATAAATGGCGCTTTCCTAAACTTCCTCAAATGTTGTGGCTTCCAAAGATCACCTAGGTGGCTACTTCTGGTCTACACAAATCATTGAAAATTTAAGTTCAGGACTCTACATCCCCATGGTAGTAACTTTCCATCTTGCCTTATGGTACGGAATGATGCTGACCACATCACCCCTAGTGTGCCATATGGTCAAGAAAATATGGGCCTAACACCATATTCCCAATATGCCTCGATTGGCATGTAACGGGATCCTTTACCTTTATCGTACCTGTATTGTACCTACAATGATACAGGTGCTTTAATTTACCTCACCTTATATCATCATTCTCCTTTTCATTCCATATGGACTATGCAGCCATGAGAGCAGCTAGTCCCTCACAGGACGCCTGCACCAAGCAATGCAGCCATGAGAGCAGCTAGTCCCTCACAGGATGCCTGCACCAAGCAATGCAGCCATGACAGCAGCTAGTCCCTCACAGGATGCCTGCACCAAGCAATGCAGCCATGACATCAGCTAGTCCCTCACAGGACGCCTGCACCAAGCTCTTACAGTGGTAGTGTCTCTAGTAATTTGTCTGACATGATAAGAGGCCCAACCTCTAGTTAGACATCTTGTATAACATGCCTGAAGGAGCAGTAGTCATTATTCTTTCTTTGCCTCATCCGAGACCCCCCTTCCCCCCACCCGGAACATCACCATATAGCCCCCATATGTCATGAATACGGATTATTCATTCGTTTCTTTCTCAAAGTTTTTTAGTTTCTTTGCTTCTACCGTCTTATGTCTCAGTTTTAGCTTTCTCAATATTTTGGCCTTAATCTTGTGACTCTCTGTAAAGGTCTTTCTCTATACAAACTGCTCATTGAGAGCCAGTCAGGTTTCAGACCCAAACATTCCTGTCACACAGCTCTCACCAAAATGGCAGATAACTGGCTGTCGAACGTAAATGATGGGAAATTAGGTGGTGCTGTTTTTGTTGACTTCAAAAAAGCATTTGACATGATTGACCACACTATCTTGGTTCAAAAGTTGGAAACCCTCAGAATAGGCCCTAATCCACTAAACATCATCAAATCATTCCTGGGAGATCGACAACAGTTAGTGCTTCACAACAACTCGACATCAGATTTCTCGAAGATAGATACAGGAGTACCGCAGGGTTCTATTCTTGGGCCCTACTCTTCGCAATGTTCATCAACGACCTACCACTACATCTAAAATATTCAACATGTGACCTCTTTGCAGATGATTGTACTATCTACACTAGTGACAATGACTGCGTGGCACTTGAAATGACTCTTCAATGCGATGTAGACAATCTAACAAAATGGAGTAATATGAATCGTATGCCATTAAACACAGCAAAAACGAAATCTATGTTGATTACCACCAGGCAGAAACTCCTAAACTGCACCAAAAGATCGCTACAGGTACACGTGGAATCAATACAAATTGAACATGTAACAGAACACAAAGTTCTAGGAATCACGATTGACCAGCACTTAACGTGGAACTCCCATGTACGGAATTTAACAAAACACTTAGCTCAAAAGACGTACCAGCTAGCCAAAATAAAACACTTCTTAGACGCAGACACTAGACTATTGTTCTACACCTCACATATACAGATACATCTAGATTACTGCTCTACACTATGGGATGGTTGCCCTGCTTCCACCTCAAAGAGACTGCACTCCCTGCATAAGAGAGCAATACGTCTGATCACCGATAATCGCACGATATTACACACAAGGACAGGAAAAGAACCCACAATACTGTTACTGAAAAAACGTCTTCTCTACAACAAAGCCAAGCTGACCCACGCAATTCTATCAAACAATGCTCCGCCGTACCTACGATCATTGTTTCAAACCAGTAGAAGAGAGGGACTACAATTACATCAGTTACGTCTGCCCAAACCTAGGATCGACCTGTTCAAACAGAGTCTAGCCTACTCTGGAGCCTACTTATGGAACAGCCTTCCACACCACCTAAAAAGCCTACCTACACAATATTCATTTAACAAAGCACTTTTCAAACACTTCCTAAACACTGATTATCTACCCCCATAGAAACATCATTTGCCTGTCAACATCTCATCCATAGGTCAACATTTCTTTTCCTCTTCCGCTCGTTTTTAATGGGAATAATTTGTTTTATATCCATGTAATACTATTATATAATGTAATGTATGTGAGAATGTACCCGCATACCACTGTACTTTAGAGATGTGAATGTTTCCGTTTGCTTAAATGGGTGATGTACATGCAGATATAATTTTTTTTTTTTTTTTTTTTTAAACTGCTGAAAGACTTTTTCTGCTACAGAAGTGCGCAAGAAAGTGTTATTATTATTATTTCAATTTCCGCCAAGAATGTATGGATGTAAGCGAGAATGTGTTTTTGTAATTTTTGTATTGAGGATTGATGACACATTCAAAAATACTACAGATTAGACGTTTTGACCGCACAAGTGAGTGTCGGTATACGTAACTTATTTATTTATTGTTTTGTTTATATTATTTTATTTTTTATTATTATTATTTTTCTTCAGTCACTATCTTGTTTATTTAAAAAAACAAAAAACCTAGGCTACTCATTTTTTATTATGATTGTATACTGTAAATGAATGCTGTTATGTTAACTTTATAATGTTGCATGCCTTTAAATTAATGCTTAAAGTAATATGTGGGAATAAAAGGATATAGTATGCAAGATTAATGAGAGTGAAAGGGCAGAATGTTAGACAGGCCTGGGGCCCAATTCTCAACCCTTCGAAAATAAAGTTCGTTCGTTCGTTCGTTCTCTCTTTTTCTCTTCTTTCTTTCCTGACCATTCATTTTAATTATGCAGTTTACTCACTGCTGGAAAGGGTTGTCACATTTTGGCTGTATGTCTCCCTAATATCAGCTGACAGAGCAATGGCTGAGATAGAAATCCTGTACGTGCTCCAACTTTTTAAGTCACTGAATGTAACTGGGGAATCACTGATTTTGTAGGGCCCATACTGAAATAATGAAATGCATGAACTTTAAAGTGCTGGAAATGATTATAGTTTAAGTATGATCAGAAAAGGCTAATGTACATACACTCATGACTGTAAATAAAATTAAAAAAAAAAAAAAGATGAATGTCGAATGCACAGAGGAACTGGCAGGTTGAAAAGTGAGACTCTAAGCACTTGTGGAAAACAAATCAAGACATTAAAAGACAAATGCAAAATAAAACTATACAACCAACATTAATAAAGTACAGCAAACATTAAGAGAGCACACAATATGTTTTAAACTGTACAGTCAGCATTCAGACAGTATAATCAACCAAATAATCAACTAGTAGGCCTACAATCAACCAAATAATCAAATAGTATAATCAAAATTCACCCTGTGTAGTTCCTCTGGGTCTTATGGGACAGGACTACTGCACCCTCAGGCATGCCACACAAGGTGACAAATATGAGGTTGTGCATGAGGCTGGCAACCTCATCATGTCAAACAAATTGCCAAAAAAAAAAACCCGCTGCAAGATCTTGTGTATGCTTAATGAGAGTTTCCTGCAAGGTGGGCTAGCTCCATTAGGAGCATAAAGGACAATGATAATGATGATGATGTTAATATTCAGAGTTTAACCAAATTTATGTCATCATGACACTGTTTAAATGTGACAACAATGTTTGAAATTATGTCATCATGACACTGTTTAAATGTGACAACAATGTTTGACATTATGTCATCATGACACTGTTTAAATGTGACAACAATGTTTGACATTATGTCATCATGACACTGTTTAAATGTGACAATAATGATTGACATTATGTCATCATAACACTGTTTAAATGTGACAACAATGTTTGACATTATGTCATCATGACACTGTTTAAATGTGACAATAATGTTTGAAATTATGTCATCATGACACTGTTTAAATGTGACAATAATGTTTGACATTATGTCATCATGACACTGTTTAAATGTGACAACAATGTTTGACATTATGTCATCATGACACTGTTTAAATGTGACAATAATGTTTGACATTATGTCATCATGACACTGTTTAAATGTGACAACAATGTTTGACATTATGTCATCATGACACTGTTTAAATGTGACAATAATGTTTGACATTATGTCATCATGACACTGTTTAAATGTGACAACAATGTTTGACATTATGTCATCATGACATTGTTTAAATGTGACAACAATGTTTGACATTATGTCATCATGACACTGTTTAAATGTGACAACAATGTTTGAAATTATGTCATCATGACATTGTTTAAATGTGACAACAATGTTTGACATTATGTCATCATGACATTATTTAAATGTGACAACAATGTTTGAAATTATGTCATGATGACACTGTTTAAATGTGACAACAATGTTTGAAATTATGTCATCATGACAATGTTTAAATGTGACAACAATGTTTGACATTATGTCATCATGACACTGTTTAAATGTGACAACAATGTTTGACATTATGTCATCATGACATTATTTAAATGTGACAACAATGTTTGAAATTATGTCATCATGACACTGTTTAAATGTGACAACAATGTTTGAAATTATGTCATCATGACACTGTTTAATTGTGACAACAATGTTTGAAATTATGTCATCATGACTTTGTTTAAATGTGACAACAATGTTTGAAATTATGTCATCATGACACTGTTTAAATGTGACAACAAAGTTTGAAATTATGTCATCATGACACTGTTTAATTGTGACAACAATGTTTGAAATTATGTCATCATGACACTGTTTAAATGTGACAACAATGTTTGAAATTATGTCATCATGACATTGTTTAAATGTGACAACAATGTTTGACATTATGTCATCATGACATTGTTTAAATGTGACAACAATGTTTGAAATTATGTCATCATGACATTGTTTAAATGTGACAACAATGTTTGACATTATGTCATCATGACATTGTTTAAATGTGACAACAATGTTTGACATTATGTCATCATGACATTGTTTAAATGTGACAACAATGTTTGAAATTATGTCATCATAACACTGTTTAAATGTGACAACAATGTTTGACATTATGTCATCATGACTTTGTTTAAATATGACAACAATGTTTGAAATTATGTCATCATGACATTGTTTAAATGTGACAACAATGTTTGAAATTATGTCATCATGACATTGTTTAAATGTAACAACAATGTTTGACATTATGTCATCATGACATTGTTTAAATGTGACAACAATGTTTGACATTATGTCATCATGACATTGTTTAAATGTGACAACAATGTTTGAAATTATGTCATCATGACATTGTTTAAATGTGACAACACTGTTTGACATTATGTCATCATGACATTGTTTAAATGTGACAACAATATTTGACATTATGTCATCATGACATTGTTTAAATGTGACAACAATGTTTCAAATTATGTCATCATGACATTGTTTAAATGTGACAACAATGTTTGACATTATGTCATCATCACATTGTTTAAATGTGACAACAATGTTTGAAATTATGTCATTATGACACTGTTTAAATGTGACAACAATGTTTGAAATTATGTCATCATGACACTGTTTAAATGTGACAACAATGTTTGAAATTATGTCATCATGACACTGTTTCATTGTGACAACAATGTTTGAAATTATGTCATCATGACATTGTTTAAATGTGACAACAATGTTTGACATTATGTCATCATGACATTGTTTAAATGTGACAACAATGTTTGACATTATGTCATCATGACATTGTTTAAATGTGACAACAATTTTTGAAATTATGTCATCATGACATTGTTTAAATGTGACAACAATGTTTGAAATTATGTCATCATGACATTGTTTAAATGTGACAACAATGTTTGACATTATGTCATCATGACATTGTTTAAATGTGACAACAATGTTTGACATTATGTCATCATGACATTGTTTAAATGTGACAACAATGTTTGACATTATGTCATCATGACATTGTTTAAATGTAACAACAATGTTTGACATTATGTCATCATGACATTGTTTAAATGTGACAACAATGTTTGACATTATGTCATCATGACATTGTTTAAATGTGACAACAATGTTTGAAATTATGTCATCATGACATTGTTTAAATGTGACAACAATGTTTGACATTATGTCATCATGACATTGTTTAAATGTGACAACAATATTTGACATTATGTCATCATGACATTGTTTAAATGTAACAACAATGTTTGACATTATGTCATCATGACATTGTTTAAATGTGACAACAATGTTTGACATTATGTCATCATGACATTGTTTAAATGTGACAACAATGTTTGAAATTATGTCATTATGACACTGTTTAAATGTGACAACAATGTTTGAAATTATGTCATCATGACACTGTTTAAATGTGACAACAATGTTTGAAATTATGTCATCATGACACTGTTTAATTGTGACAACAATGTTTGAAATTATGTCATCATGACATTGTTTAAATGTGACAACAATGTTTGACATTATGTCATCATGACACTGTTTAAATGTGACAACAATGTTTGACATTATGTCATCATGACATTGTTTAAATGTGACAACAATGTTTGACATTATGTCATCATGACATTGTTTAAATGTGACAACAATGTTTGACATTATGTCATCATGACACTGTTTAAATGTGACAACAATGTTTGACATTATGTCATCATGACATTGTTTAAATGTGACAACAATGTTTGACATTATGTCATCACGACATTGTTTAAATGTGACAACAATGTTTGACATTATGTCATCATGACATTGTTTAAATGTGACAACAATATTTGACATTATGTCATCATGAAGTTGTTTAAATGTGACAACAATGTTTCAAATTATGTCATCATGACATTGTTTAAATGTGACAACAATGTTTGACATTATGTCATCATCACATTGTTTAAATGTGACAACAATGTTTGAAATTATGTCATTATGACACTGTTTAAATGTGACAACAATGTTTGAAATTATGTCATCATGACACTGTTTCATTGTGACAACAATGTTTGAAATTATGTCATCATGACATTGTTTAAATGTGACAATGTTTGACATTATGTCATCATGACATTGTTTAAATGTGACAACAATGTTTGACATTATGTCATCATGACATTGTTTAAATGTGACAACAATTTTTGACATTATGTCATCATGACATTGTTTAAATATGACAACAATGTTTGAAATTATGTCATCATGACATTGTTTAAATGTGACAACAATGTTTGACACTATGTCATCATGACATTGTTTAAATGTGACAACAATGTTTGACATTATGTCATCATGACATTGTTTAAATATGACAACAATGTTTGAAATTATGTCATCATGACATTGTTTAAATGTAACAACAATGTTTGACATTATGTCATCATGACATTGTTTAAATGTGACAACAGTGTTTGACATTATGTCATCATGGCATTGTTTAAATGTGACAACAATGTTTGACATTATGTCATCATGACATTGTTTAAATGTGACAACAATGTTTGACATTATGTCATCATGACATTGTTTAAATGTGACAACAATATTTGACATTATGTCATCATGACATTGTTTAAATGTGACAACAATGTTTGAAATTATGTCATCATGACATTGTTTAAATGTGACAACAATGTTTGACATTATGTCATCATGACATTGTTTAAATGTGACAACAATGTTTGAAATTATGTCATCATGACACTGTTTAAATGTGACAACAATGTTTGAAATTATGTCATCATGACACTGTTTAAATGTGACAACAATGTTTGAAATTATGTCATCATGACATTGTTTAATTGTGACAACAATGTTTGAAATTATGTCATCATGACACTGTTTAAATGTGACAACAATGTTTGACATTATGTCATCATGACACTGTTTAAATGTGACAACAATGTTTGACATTATGTCATTGTTTAAATGTGAGAACAATGTTTGACATTATGTCATCATGACATTGTTTAAATGTGACAACAATATTTGACATTATGTCATCATGACATTGTTTAAATGTGACAACAATGTTTGAAATTATGTCATCATGACATTGTTTAAATGTGACAACAATGTTTGACATTATGTCATCATCACATTGTTTAAATGTGACAACAATGTTTGAAATTATGTCATTATGACACTGTTTAAATGTGACAACAATGTTTGAAATTATGTCATCATGACACTGTTTAAATGTGACAACAATGTTTGAAATTATGTCATCATGACACTGTTTAATTGTGACAACAATGTTTGAAATTATGTCATCATGACATTGTTTAAATGTGACAACAATGTTTGACATTATGTCATCATGACATTGTTTAAATGTGACAACAATGTTTGACATTATGTCATCATGACATTGTTTAAATGTGACAACAATGTTTGACATTATGTCATCATGACATTGTTTAAATGTGACAACAATTTTTGAAATTATGTCATCATGACATTGTTTAAATGTGACAACAATGTTTGAAATTATGTCATCATGACATTGTTTAAATGTGACAACAATGTTTGACATTATGTCATCATGACATTGTTTAAATGTGACAACAATGTTTGACATTATATCATCATGACATTGTTTAAATGTGACAACAATGTTTGACATTATGTCATCATGACATTGTTTAAATGTAACAACAATGTTTGACATTATGTCATCATGACATTGTTTAAATGTGACAACAATGTTTGACATTATGTCATCATGACATTGTTTAAATGTGACAACAATGTTTGAAATTATGTCATCATGACATTGTTTAAATGTGAGAACAATGTTTGACATTATGTCATCATGACATTGTTTAAATGTGACAACAATATTTGACATTATGTCATCATGACATTGTTTAAATGTGACAACAATGTTTGAAATTATGTCATCATGACATTGTTTAAATGTGACAACAATGTTTGACATTATGTCATCATGACATTGTTTAAATGTGACAACAATGTTTGAAATTATGTCATCATGACATTGTTTAAATGTGACAACAATGTTTGACATTATGTCATCATGACATTGTTTAAATGTGACAACAATATTTGACATTATGTCATCATGACATTGTTTAAATGTGACAACAATGTTTGAAATTATGTCATCATGACATTGTTTAAATGTGACAACAATGTTTGACATTATGTCATCATGACATTGTTTAAATGTGACAACAATGTTTGAAATTATGTCATCATGACACTGTTTAAATGTGACAACAATGTTTGAAATTATGTCATCATGACACTGTTTAAATGTGACAACAATGTTTGAAATTATGTCATCATGACATTGTTTAATTGTGACAACAATGTTTGAAATTATGTCATCATGACATTGTTTAAATGTGACAACAATGTTTGACATTATGTCATCATGACATTGTTTAAATGTGACAACAATGTTTGAAATTATGTCATCATGACACTGTTTAAATGTGACAACAATGTTTGACATTATGTCATCATGACACTGTTTAAATGTGACAACAATGTTTGACATTATGTCATTGTTTAAATGTGACAACAATGTTTGACATTATGTCATCATGACATTGTTTAAATGTGACAACAATGTTTGACATTATGTCATCATGACACTGTTTAAATGTGACAACAATGTTTGACATTATGTCATCATGACACTGTTTAAATGTGACAACAATGTTTGAAATTATGTCAAATCATACTAGTGCAACAAAAATGTATACATGCGGAAGACATGGCCAAGTCAGCATAGTCTGTGCTGTCTTAGTAGCGTGTACATGCTTTGAAGGCCAGCACTTGACAGCACCTCGACATTTGTCATATTGTCCTTCCACACAAAACATGTACTAAATGTCATAAAATTAAGCATCTTATAGACTATATGGTCAGTAAACTGATGATATGCCTAAGTGATAACATGTCATTTAAGTGTGATGACACTGTTTAAGCTATGATATTCTAAATCGAGTCAGACTTTATAAAGCATGAGAAACCTAGGGCACAAAACAAACAATGACAATTATTTACAATTAGCATGTATATCAAACACAGCCTTATGTTATTCCAGAGGGGTTTCTAAGGAGACACACAAAGAAAAGAACTACTATTAACTCATAGGGAGCCGCGGTAGTATAGTGGTTAGTGCACTGGCTTCCTAGCTCAGTGGTCTATGATTCGATTCCCAGATGAGGTGGGATCTTTTTAGGCCACAAATGGCTCCTGGGTCGACCCAGCCCCAACTGGGTACCAGAGCAACTCTGGGAAGGTTAAGGCGGCCAGCGTGATGTTGACCACGTCACCCCTAGTGTGCCGATGGTCAAGAAAATATGGGCCTAACACCATATTTCCAATATGCCTCAATGGATGTGTAACGGGATCCTTTACCTTTAACTCATGCATGTTGTAAGAGGCGATTAATAGAATGATTTAGGGAATTTGAGTTAGGGAAGGAAAAGGCAGCGAGGAAAGGAACTGGTCACCCCACTTCTCGATGCTGGACCTAGTATGGTGAAGTCTCTAACACTCCACTCCCCTACGGCAGTATCTGCTATGGGACTACTTTTTTTTCTTTCTTTTTTTTTAACACAAGGCTGGTAACCTCTTCATGCCAAAAATCAAATGCAGCAGAAACCTGCATTGAAAGAAGTACATAAATGCTTTGGAGTAGACTTTACACACAGGGATCAGCTAGTTGTGGATCTATGTTCTACATGCAGTAAAATGATGATGATGACACTGAACACAAAGGGATCAGCTACAATGGTGGCTCTATGTTCTACATGCAGTAAAATGATGATGATGATGATGACACTGAACACAAAGGGATCAGCTACAATGGTGGTTCTATGTTCTACATGAAGTAAAATGATGATGATGATGATGACGCTGAACATAAAGGGATCAGCTACAATGGTGGCTCTATGTTCTACATGCAGTAAAATGATGATGATGATGATGACGCTGAACACAAAGGGATCAGCTACAATGGTGGCTCTATGTTCTACATGCAGTAAAATGATGATGATGATGATGACACTGAACACAAAGGGATCAGCTACAATGGTGGCTCTATGTTCTACATGCAATAAAATGATGATGATGATGATGACACTGAACACAAAGGGATCAGCTACAATGGTGGCTCTATGTTCTACATGCAATAAAATGATGATGATGATGATGACACTGAACACAAAGGGATCAGCTACAATGGTGGCTCTATGTTCTACATGCAGTAAAATGATGATGATGATGCTGAACACACACTGAGAATTACCACTTGTACAACATCTCCAGCATTATCACAATCCCCATTTCCAAGAAGCTGTCGAGTGAGTGTGACATTGTACTGATAAACTCTAACCTCTGGAAGTGTGACCCAGCTGATTCTAACCAATGTGCTGTTCACAGCTGTTATGTTTATCTGGTCAAAAACTTTCCTAGCTGAAGCAGAAAAAAAAAATAAAGACATGAAACCATGTTCAGAACAAGAAAAATAGAATGACTGATATTAAAAATAAAAATATCTCTCATCACCAAAAAAAAAAAAAATACTGATGGAATATTCTAAAAATCAATTACTCTTCTAGACATCAATTTTGAGCAAATGAATTACTGATATAAAAAAAAAGTTATGGGCTGTGTGTGCTAAAAGAAATAACAAATAATAATGATAACTGATATTTTGTTGATAGCATTACAAGGCAATCCTTGTTCTGGAATCCCCAAGGTAAGAGTGCTAGAGAAAGGCCAAAAAAACATTTGGATATGGGAAATGGAGACAAGCATGAATAGAAAGAAGAATATGTGGACAGACTGAAAAGATGGCACAGGAAAAAAGGCTTGGCATGACCTTTTTGATGGCTTATGTTCCTCAGGGAGCTGAAGAATGATGAAATAAAAATGGAATATTAAAAAATAATTGCTTCGTGATGATCACCATCATCATCATTTTGTATTAACAATCAGATTAGATCTGATTCAAAATGATTCAAAAGGGTTGTGATGCAATGGATGCCATCTCACTGTAGCATCCCCGATAATGAAGAGGCTGACAGATTGGCAAATGAAGGTGGAAACTACCTCAGCCTGATACAAGCATAACTTTTGAAGAGGAAAAGAGTTTTATTAGAATTAGATACAGAAACAAATGGGATGCAGAGCATCCAGGCTACACACAAAATAATACATATTACCAGCTCAGCAGAAGAGAACGAGTGGTAATTTTCATACTCCACATGGACCAAAACAGATTGGAAAAACACTTATTCAAGAAAGCTAAAAATAGAAACTACCAATGAGTGTAAATGTGGCACATAAAATGACTGCTGAACGTCTGCTTCCAAGATGCTCAATATATGAGGAACAGGGAAAGCACAAATAGCAATCACAAGCACCATTCGTAGACAATCTCTATGGTGATGCAAACAGCCTCAAGCTAACTACTGCTTTCTTTGAAAATATTCAAGTAGACATCTGAAAGTGTACGAAGAAGAAGAAGATCAGATCAAGTGCCATCTCCACATCAAAGGTTTAGATTCTGTAAAAGATCTCCCAACAATTTCTGTCTTCTGCCTCTGACAGACTATTTTCTAGCCACCTCTTTAATGTTTCCTTCTCACTTCCTGTGCTCTCGGCCTCTTTACCATAACATTATCATTCCACTAAAGATATTATGTCTCTATCTGTTCCAAATATATTGTTGGTCAGTTTGTTTGTCTCTTTTGTAAATTCCATTTTCATTAATAGTTTTTCTGGGATCTCTTTTTTAAATATTGTTTCTTGTTTAAATGAAATGCATACCCTTACTCTATATTTACACATTTCAAGGTCCTAATTTTTTTTCTGTCACCTGTTGAGTCTTTGTCCATGACTGTGCTTCACACAATAAAAAAAAGTATATATGGTATAGGTAAAGATGAAAATTGGATAAAGCAAAGTAAAGAGCACACTGGATAAAGTAAGAAAGCTAGGTAAAGTGCACATTGGATAAAGTAAGAAAGCTAAGTAATGTGCACAAAATGGGGGTAGGATTAGGCCTCATCCTTAGCCTAATCCTCACTGTATTCTTATTTTATCAAGCTTTACCTGGTTCCTATCTTTACGCTTAACATATATAACACCTGACAAGGTTAAAACTGTTTGACGTTGGCATCAAACTTAAGGCTAGCAGAGATGAATGTTTGAGAGGATGCATCTGTCATGTATATAACCAGCGAGCTACAGGAACAGCTAGCATTCACACTCTTCAACATATACTGAGGGAGAATAGGCACCTATGGGTTTGCCCAGAAGGATATGACGTCGATTCTGTTCAACAATAACAATAACACCTGATGAGATACTAAGGACAACTGATGATGGCCTGTTAGAGAATGACACCGTAATCAATGAAACAACAAGACTAAGACTATTGGAATCAAATGTAAGGCTAGCAGGAATGGACATATAAAAGGATTCATTTATTGTGTTTACAACCAGCGTGCTGCAGAAACAATTAGCATTCCTACCCTTCGACATTTGCTGAGGGAGACTTAGCACCTATGGGTTGCCCAGAGTGTAGGGATGTCAGTTCTGATCAATAATAATTCTTGATGACTCTTATTTGTATTTAATATTTGTTTGGATGTTAGTTCCCATATTGATCAATTCATTTTCAGCAAAAGTCTTCTATACTTCATGTTTGCTATCCTGTTATTAATAATTAATAATAATAATAATAATAAATTCTTTAAGCACCAAACACGGCGCATAAGGCAGAAACCAGTGCTCTCCAGGTTGTTTGTTGTAACGCCACTCCTCTTAACTCTTGCACATTATTTAGGCCCAACATTCTTCCTTCTCTTATTATTGTTCTTCTAAGTGTTTCTTTTGGTCTTCCTTTTTTCCTCTTACCCTCAGGAACCCAAGTGAGCACCTGTAGTGGTATTCTGTTGTTTTGCATTCGTAGGACATGACCGATATATGACCATCGTCTTTTCCTTATATAGTCGGAGACATATTACTGCTTAGAGTCTTCTCTTATTTGTCGATTAGTCTTGAATTCTTTCCAACTGATGTTCATGAGTTTTCTAAGACATTTGTTCTCGAATGTATTCAGCTTGTTCTCTAATGATTTTGTTATTTTCCAACTTTCACAGCCGTATGTTAACACTGAGATAACATTCGAATTAAACAGACGAAGCTTGGTATGTATATTCAGTGATCGTAATTTCCAAATGTTAGATAATCTATTGAAGGTGCTAGTTGCCAAAGCAATTCTAGTATGAATTAAATGTGACAACAATGTTTGAAATTATGTCAAATCATACTAGTGCAACAAAAATGTATACATGCGGAAGACATGGCCAAGTCAGCGTAGTCTGTGCTGTCTTAGTAGCGTATACATGCTTTGAAGGCCAGCACTTGACAGCACCTCGACATGTCATATTGTCCTTTCACACAAAACATTTACTAAATGTCATAAAATTAAGCATCTTATAGACTATATGATCAGTAAACTGATGAGATCCTGTTATTACATGTCCAAAATATAAGAAGCTGTTCATGTGTTGCAGTACTTTTCTATTTATTCTTGTTTAATATTGACTTCTCATTTGATTTACTAATTATCACTGCTTTTGTTTTCTTAATATTAATATACAATTTATATTTATGACCTGTGTTGTTTACTTGTTGCATTAGTTCTTGTTTCACTTTCAGTTCCCAATTCTTACTTACTTACTTTGTTATTCCTCTTCTACCCCATGGGGTGTGGAGGTTTGCCAGAGACAGCAACATACTGTCCTGTCGGTTGTCTTCCCTTCTGGCCTGGTTCCAGTCTGGTCCTTCAGAGATTGTCTAATGTTGCCCTCTGGGTTGTCCTGGAGGTCTGGATCCCTGGCATTTGGTTTCTCATATTTGTTGTGGTAGCCGATCTTCTCCCATTCTGAATTCTCTTGATACGCCTCGTTTTTGTATGTTCCTTTTGCATAGATGTTTAAATAGGCAATGTATACACTGCAAAGACAATGCAGACTACGCTGGCTTGGCCATGTCTGCCATTTGGAAGATGGTCGCACCCTGAAAGATATCTTCTACAGAAAACTGGCAGATGGCAAAAGAACAATTGGGCGGTGGCCGCTGAGGTTCAAAGATGTGTGCAAGCGAGACATAAAGGTACTGGATATAAATCCAGCAACCTGGTATGATAAAGTTGCCAATTGCACAATGTGGTGATGCTGTCTATGGCGCCACCTCAGATTGGGCGAAAAGAAGCTCTCATGGCAAGCAGAAGAGAGGAGAAAACATCAAAAGGAACGCGAGGAAAAAAACCTGAGGGCTGTCACCTCTGGGGCATATTCCTATAGTCATGACTGATAAGGCTTTTATTATTTCTGTTATTATTAAATAGGCAAGACAACAACATACATGTTTGTTATTAGCAATACTTACAGATAATATTTCTGGTTGTGTCATCAGGATTTGGTGTAGGTGTGGCTGAAAGTAGAAAATTACTTGCTATTGCATCAATTTCATAAAGCTTTTAGCTATTTGTGCCCCTCACAATCCCCCCCCCCCCCCCCCCCCCCCCTCCCAAATTAAAAAAAAAGTCTTACATTTTACAGAATCCCAGGTTGTCTTGGAGTCCTGATGAGGTGTCTCCATCAGCCCAAAAATTTATATGAAGCTGGTACATGAAAACTGTCACAGCATTAGAAACATTGTATTCTGAGTGCTCTGAATGTAATATTTTTTTAAAATTTACAGTTCATTGCATGATTAAAAAAAAGTAAAAAAACCCACATCAAATTTAATCATCCCATAAGCTGGACCTAGTACAGTGAAGTCTGAATGGAAGTAATTGCTATGGAACTACCTATATCTTTAGTGTTTAGTTATAAACTATCTTCATTGCACATGGACAACTCCATCAGTGCTCCAATCTCCTCCTTTAGATCACACAAGGAGGATCTCAGCACAGTGCATGAATTATGTAGGACCAGCAAGAATCCCAATGTTTGTATATAGGAATCATGCATTCTATAAATATTTTTGTGGTGGGTAGGTTTCTAATTGTTAAATCTTGCTAGGGCAGTGGCCTTTACGGCCTACTCGTTACGATTTCCAACTGTCGTGGGATTTTTAACATGCGTAACTTGCACACGGGACCTCCTATTTTTTAACCCTTATTTCAGAAGGCTAGGCATCTGATCTCACTACCCAGGAGATCAGGGGGAGTACGACATCATTAAGACTACTGGTTTTGACAAAAATTTCAATTAAATTATATTCCCTCTACTGGGAATTGAACCCGGTTCCTTTAGAATTTGATGTGGATGCCATACCTCTTAGCCACTCCAACCCCAATGTAAGCTCAGCTACACTAAACAGTTTTACTTACTTGCACATGTATTCAACACAGTATCAGATATTGTTCCTATGCTGATCTGTGAGATCAACTTTCCAAATTCCTCACCAACAGCATCCACCCTGAAGTTGTACCCTTCATCAGGAACAAGACCTGTTGTAACACTGTATGTGTACCGGGACTTCCCAGATTGTTCAGGTATGTTGACCACAAGCTGCCACTGGTTATTACTGCCGGTGTTTGACTGGTTCACAATTTTATACAGTCTATGAAACAAATAAAGAAAAGGAAGCAATAACTTCACAACTACTGAATTTGGAATCATTTTCAACATTATTAATCATGAACCAACTTCAATATGATTATTATTACTGCTGCATTGGAAATTATTATTATTTTTACATATTATCATTAATGTATGATTGTTAACAGATTCTTTCTGTCTCTTCTGAGTTCCAGTGTATTATTCTACGATTCCTAACTTCCATTACGTTCTTGCATTACAAATAAAGTCTTCTATAAATTTTCAAAATGAAAATTGTTGTATCTTCTTCTTCTTTGATCCATAACCGCCAACCATCAAAGCAGTCAGCGGCCATCACGCCTGGTGGCGTCCTGGAGAGCAGCAACAAATTGATTCCACTTTGCTTGGTCGGCGGCCATCCTTTGTACAGTGCCCCAACTCTGGTTCATTCTTTGCATCTCGGCTTCCACAGTTCTTCACCAAGTTGTTTTTGGTCGGCCTCTCTTTCGCTTTCCCTCGGGGGTCCATAGCATAGCTGTTCTTGTGATAGTATCAGGGTCCCTTCTGAGGATGTGGCCAACCCAACTCCAGCGTCTGCCAGCTATGATGGTGTGCATGACCTCCTGGTTACTCTGAATAAGTAGTTCTTGGTTGCTGATGGTGTTTGGCCAAAAGATTCGGAGAATTTTCCTTAGGCAGATTGTGTGGAAGGAGGACAGTTTCGACATTTCCTTCTCTGTTACTCTCCAACATTCCGCACCATAGAGAAGCACAGAAAGTACACAGCTCTCATACAGTCTTAATTTGGTGTTTGTGCTGTACTTGGAAGACTTCCAAATGTTGTTGAGAATAGCAAAGGCTGTTCTCGCTTTATTCATTCTGTTGTTAATGTCCTTGCTTGTTCCGCTGTCAGGTGTTACTAAGCATCCTAGGTAAGTAAATGTGTCTGTCTGTTCTAACTTCTGGTTCCTTACTGTTATTGACTCAGGATTGCCCACATTTAGTGTCATGACCTCTGTCTTCTTCAGATTGATGTTCAGGCCAACCTGCTGGCCATACTTATTCAGTCTATAGGTTTTGTCTTGAATGTGTTGATGTGAAATAGAAGCTGTTGTCATATCATTCACTTGCCAGATTTGTTTCTACAACTTCTCTTAAATCTAATCATAATAATAATAATAATATAATAAAAGCAACTGCCACACTGTTCACTTGCCAGATATTTTTCTACAATGTCTGTGTAATCTAACAATAAAAACAATAATAAAAATAGAAGCGCTGTCATGCTCTTCTTTTGCCAGATTTTTTGGCAAACAGTAAATCAAAACAATAAAACGATGTAAGTAAGAAGGTGTCAATTTTATACAAAAACATTAAATAATAAATGAAAAGATAAAGCCATTATTTGAACAATATAAGGAAGAAAAGTATTACAAGCAACAGAAGTTAGCAGTCTAGACATAAAATGAGGATGTGGCCAAGTAAGCCTACACAATGGGCATGTAATAACACCAGAATGTAAGTGCTCAAGAAAACAACTTGGGTGAAAGTGTGCCATTCTCCAACAAAGAAACATAACATGGCAATATGCCAACCCACACTGCATACACTAGACAAAAAGCTAATATTACACCCTCCACACAATGCTTTTGGGTAAAGGAAATGGAGAAAAGAATGAAAGAAGACCCAGAGAAGTTGTCACGGCTGTTTGTGCCTTATACCCGAGCGATCTTTTAGTTTCGGTGACCGGAATTCTGGCACTGGGTATAAAATTTTCATATGCACCGTAAAAAATTACAGAGGGTTTTGGCGGGGAAAATCAGCTGATGTGTGTGTAAAATCAGTAAAATATAAATCATTACACACTCGTTCTGGATAAACACAGCGCTAAAATTCTTTTGTGTACTATAACTTTGTTCTGTGTTCTATTTTTGATTGCATTTTTATTTGTTTGAAATTAGTTTTGACGGAGTTACAGACTTTTGAAAACAGCGTCATCATTTGAGGAAATTCATAAAATAAGTAATCTTTTTATTAATTTAATATCTAAAAATTGGCCCATTCGTTTGAGTTTATAATTATAAAGACTTCTCGAAGGGAAGCTAAAGATTATTTCCACATACTTTTTTTTTTGGTTTCATATCTTGAGAATGTGTGGTAGTCAGTTTTGTGAGTTTGGCATTACAAGAACAAGCATATTGCCACCAGATTTTATAACATTTAAATCACTGTAAACGCATTCCTGATACTCGCAAATCTTAAATAAGGTTGTAAAAAAATAACTTTTTGTAAAGCACCATCTGTTTTTGCATTTTCATTCATTTATAATGATATTTAGCTGCGTATATAAGCATCAGAAAACATGTAAAGCTATAGATAGATTACTTCCACAATACTTTGATCTATCGTTCAAGTCTTGTTAATCTTGTATTTATAATATGAATGTCTTTTTTTTTATTGTGTGTGAGATAAGGACTGTTCCATTAGTGTTCTTTGGTAGACAATCCTGTGCACACGACGGCTGCCAAAGAATTCTAAGTAACTGTTTGTATATCTTCTTTCATTCAAAGTTACAATGCCGGGAGTAAATTTAGAGTAACCAAATTCTAAATCTAATACCATCCTTTTATCACTGGCTAGAGTCAGAGATACATATGATAATTTAGAAATATTTATGAATGGCATGAAAGCTCAGATAGAGTCACTAAAAGATTTAGAGTGGGATGGTAAAAAAAGTTTTTGTTTTCTTATTCGGGGATTATGACTTTTTGATGAAAATGTTTGGTTTGTCTGGAGCTCAAGGAATATACCCATGTCTGTGGTGTCTCCAGCAAAACAAGGAAATAAAGACATCCAGAGAGCATACAACTTGCAAACCAAGAAGTTTGGCAATGTTGATAAGAGATTACAATAGATATATGAAATATGGGAAAGGGAATAAAAGGCAAGTGGCACGTTACCATAATTGTTTACACAAACCAATGTTAGAGATTGAAATTGAAAATGTAGCTCCTCCTTACCTTCATATTTTATTAGGCATTGTTTTGAAACACCACAGACTTCTAGAAATGGTAGCCGATACAATAGACGCAAAGATATTTGAGAATCCGCAAGAGATACATGCAAACATTAGTACTATTAAGAACTTGAAGAGATTTGGTTGGAACTGGAAACAGACAGAAGAATTAGAAGCTAAAATTGAATTTTTTCAAGCAGATATTGAACTTTGTGAGGATAAGGAGGAGACAGATAGTTTTAAAGTTAAACTTGAAAATGCACAAGATGCGCTGGCCAAACTTCAGTTTCAAGATCTGTGTGCTAGGTCTGGTCCAGTTTGCTCACACTTGGACAAGGTACTAGCCAAACACAAAACAGGCTTATCATAGCAGAGCATTCATAGGGAATCACTGCCACAGATATCTCACACAAAAAGTTTATAAAGATCTTACAAGAGCAATCATTACACAAACACTGAAAATTACAGACAAAATATAACTAACATAGCTTTTATTGCCCAAGAACAATTCAACTCACTGAAAGAAGCATTTGAGAAAGTACACCAAAATATCACACAGTAAACCAATTAGTAAAGAATCAATAACAGCATTAATAGAGACTTATATGTCTTTGTTCAGAAAGCTATTCCTCAGTAAGACAATTCCTAAACAGCACATATTAGAAAAACATTGCGCAGACTGGATCAGAACTCATGGCTTTGGAATGGGCATGCATGGAGAGCAAGGAGGAGAATTTGTACATTCCACTATTTCCAAAATTGAAAGACGCACCAGTGGTATTAAAAATATAACTTCACAATTAAAATTTATAATGGAAACTCATTTGTTACAAATTTCTCCATCTGTGAATGTACAGATTCATCCTATTAAAAAAAAAGGAAGTGTGAATGATAATTGAGCGAAATTTTGGGGCTAGAGCAAATTATTGCAGTTGTTGCGTGAGAGTGACAGAATAAACAGAGTGTGGAAATCATTTAATAGATGTATTTATTAAATACACCTACTTATCTATTAAATTGAACATTTCGTTTTACTCATGACCATACTCATTTTTACATGACCATCGTGATGTATGATTGAGATAATTGTTAGCGCTCATGTTTTGGGGACAATTGGGTGTGTTATTTTAAGGTAATAAATGTGGACTTGCAATTTAATGTTTCAATAATTAATGTTTGACGCATGAAACCAAAACAAAACTTTGATATCCATTTTCTGCAGGTTTTCTACTTTTGATTTCTGTAATTTATTATGCATGTTGATTGTGACTGTTTTAGTGTAAATTGCATTAGAAACAAACCATAACAAAATATTAAAAAAACGTAAATTTTACACTATTTCAGACTATTATATCTTCTGTTCTAATTGTGATAAAATGTTTGTTCTTGTTCTAAAATTTACTCTAACATTTCTAGTCTAGCTTTACGCAAAATTAAAGCCGGTATTTATAATAATAAAGTAGCCTAAAAGCATTAATTAAGCCCTATCAAAAGTAAACACCGCCACATTTTTTTCCCCTTAGGAAGTTGACCACGTGACCTCTGTCACGATAGCTATAAATAGCGCGGTCAGGGAAAACTAAAAGATCGCTGGCAAACAGCCGTGTTGTAAACTGTAATACAACAATGCACCAGCGACAGTACTTACATAAGAAGTTCACTAAAGACACAACTTGCAGCCATTAATTGGCATTACAATAAGAGTAACCACAGAAGGTCTGTCAGCAGGGCACCAGTACAATCCCATTTACTTTTGGCCTCACATTCAAGGCTTGTAGTTCCTACGGGTCTCAGAAGAGACAAAGAAAGAATAAACTACTGCACCCTCCAGCATGTTGTGTAAGGCAACTAATATGAGGCTGGCAACCTCATCATGTAACAAAATTTGCCACGGAACATCTGAATGTTTGGTGCAGGCTTCCTGCAGGGGAATCTACTGCAGTGGTGGCTCTGTGCTGCATATGGAGGGCAAAGGAAAATGATGATGATTGAAGGTGGCATAAAAGTTTACATTTTCGTCATTACTTTTAAATACAAAACATTACTTTTAAATACAAAACATCTATGTTTTTTTCTAATCTATCAGGAACTTGAAAAGATTAAATGGCATTGGCCTTTCTCAGGCTCAGGACAAGCCTGAACTTACCTATACTGTCCCACTGGTCCTTTCCCAACGTCATTTGTCTCATTAAAGGCATTCCATTCTAAAGTGATGTTACCACACTTGGCATCAATTAGTCTTGGTGGCAATGCCAACTTGGGAAGTCCTGGTAAAATGTGTCAGTAGAAGACAGGTGAGTACTGGGTATAAAGGAAAGACTTTCAAGAAGGCATAGAAAGGATGAAGACATAATAATTGATGAACAAGGTAACAGTAAAACTGCCTATGATAAAGAGAACAAAAAAATAAACGTTAAAATCATAAAGAAATTAATCAACAAACATACAAACACATAAATGCTAGTCATGAGAAATAAACAGTCATTAAAAGCCAATTAAAAAACACACACAAATGCAGAAGCTAATCAGAAACATGAGCGTCAGATTGACAGAGTGGTTAGAGAGCTGGTCTCTCACAGCATAAGTGCCAGATTTGAATCACGATACTGACATGCTCCAGTCTACCTAGCTGTAAATGGGTACCTGGCTTTAGTTAGGGAAGGAAAAGGCAGCATGGAAGGGAACTAGTCACCCCACCTCTTGTGCTGGAATCCCTAGTATGGTTAAGTCTCTAACACTTCACTCCCCATATGGCAGTATCTGTTACGGGGGACTACCTTTAGTTTGTTAATCAGAAACATACACAGACAGTTGAGCATACAGATGGACAAGCAAACAATCAACTCACTCCTCTGACATCCAGAACTTCCCCAGTCAGAGTGACAGCGGCCACCGCTACAATCACCATTTACATTGCTGCAGTTGTCATTTACGGGGCAGTGGCATTCAAGTGCACAGTCCAGGCCAAACATCCCATTTGGACACACTAGTACCAACAGTAATAAAATGATAACACTTAAATAATGCTATAAATTTATGTAAGTATATAAATAAGGGGCTGCTGTAAAACTGTTAAGGAAAGTGATACATAAGTTTAAATAATGGTATGGAGTTATATTTACAAAATGGGCGGTAGACTGCAAACTCAGGACATTTTGGAGTTCACCCTTTGTCAGCCACAATTACAAGCACGCAATAAAGACAAGAAATATAGACAGGTTTTTTTTTTTTAACTTATCATCATCATCATCAGTTGCCATCTCCACAACGAAGGTTGGCTGTAATGGATCTCCAACGTCTTCTGTCTCTTGTCTTGGTGGTGCACTCTGATAGACTCTTTCCTGTCCATCTCTTGATGTTGTCTTCCCACTTATAGCGCTGTCTTCCCCTTGCACGTTTGCCTTCAACTCTCCCTTCTGTTATGGTCTTCTGCAAGGTGTTATGCCTTTTTATGTGGCCAAAGTATTTTAGCTGTCGAACTTTGACCTCCCTCATTAGTTCTCTTTTCATACCTAGATTTTCTAGGACCTCCTTATTTGTTTTCATCTCTTTCCATGAGATACGCCCCATTCTTCTATATATCCACATTTCAAGAGCCTCAATTCTTTCTTCCAACTGCTTATTCATCGTCCATGTTTCTGCACCATACAGAAATGCAGAATATATATAACACTTTATGATTCTCAGTTTTAATTTGTGAGATAACTGTTTGGATGTCAATATATGTTTCATGTTGTTGAATGTAGCTTTGGCCATTCCTATTCTCTTCTTGATTTCTGTTTCACATCTGCCATCTTCTGTTATAATATGACCGAGATATACGTAGCTCTTGACTTGTTCCAGGATTTCCCCATTTACGCTTATCTTTAATGTGGGTTTATCGTCTGTTTTGCTAATTATCATAGTTTTTGTTTTCTCAATATTAATGTCGAGTCCATATTCCTGACTTATACTGTTCACTTGCTTCACTAGTTCTTGTAACTCCTGTTCGCTTTCAGCTAACAACACGGTATCATCTGCATATCTAAGGTTGTTTATTGACCTTCCACTGATGTTCAGTCCTGGTATTTCTTGTATCTGTTTGAACATTTTTTCGGTGTATAAATTAAATAGGCAGGGGGACAGCACACAACCTTGTCTGACACCTCTTTTTATGTCTATGTATGGTGAATAATTCCTTCCAGATCTTACTGTGGCAGTTTGCTCCCAATTAACTTATATAAACCTATGATAACCTAAAAAAACCTTTCCTCCATTAATTCACCCACTCACTTTTACATCGGCCAAACTCTCTGTGCATATCAAAAAGTGCAATATTAAAGTAAAGCTATAAAGATATATTGTGATTTCTGGGTGCACAAAAATGAAAGTACCCATTGGTTTAAATTAATTCAAAATAAATTCCCACAAATGTAATCTTCTTCATGAACTGGACTTTAATCTGAAACAAAAGAAACATTTGAATAATAGTAGTCCCTTAATGGAAATAAGAAATTTCCACTACTCTAAACAATAAGCAAAACCCTTAACATGAAAAATCAATCTACTCTCATGTCCCTATAACATTCATCCCCCCCCTTATAAAAAAATCCCTTTGCGCACTATCAAAAATTCTGATTACCCCCAAAAATGAGCATAGACCCAAACTGATATCACACCACTCCACAACTAGTGTCTGATTATAACCCTTATTATCCCATACCTTGGGCATTCATCAGCCAGGGCTCTAACAGCCAATCATAAAACAAAAACACTATCTCGTCACCCCCCATGGGGAAGAATCTACCTCTAACATAACTTTCCCACACACAGACCCACTACCACTCCAACCAACCTCCCAATCTTAATTCAATTCTACATATCCAATGATCAGACTGTTCCTTACTTTCCCCCCACACGGTCCCCCCATCATCATCCACAATCTATATAACCACCAACCCTCTACCCCCCCATCCTACAAAAAACTAACAACAACCCTTAGGAGCAGTCCTACAATCAATTCCCCATGTACCCACCTATCATACATCCTCCTTCACTTATCACCTCAAACCCCCAGAATACAACCCCACCCCTATCCGTTACCCAATCCCAACATACGTATCAATTCAAAGGCATACGATGCACCAACCATGAACATCCCTCCCGAATAACTAAGCTTGGATTTGGCACTAGAGGGCCAAGACTCTTATCATTCCACAACTCCCACCCACCACCAACCACACCAAACACACACCCAAATTTCCACCAAACCAAACCCACAAACTACACCCACCAATCCAACCCATCACCACCAAACACCCATAACCCACAAATCCCCCCCCCAAATCCACATACTCCAAGTTCACCACACATCAAACCTCCCACAAACCAGCAGGACCCAATAGATTCAACTACACCAATCCAAATATACCTATAATACCCTCCCCATCTAAAACCAAAAAATATATCCACTTCACATCAGTCTACACCACACCCTGAATTCCACAATACCTACAAAATATTCTAACTTCTCAAATTAAATGAAACACACCTGAACATTACCACAATTCGGTACATCCCCCCCCTTCACCACAATCAACCATACCAACTTCCCCATTTACAGCCCCACCCAACCCCAAACCAAAAACATTCCAATACACAACCAAACTTCACATATACCCAATCAACAACAGAATCCCCACACAACCATGTCCGACAATCCTTAACCACCACTACCCAAAAGCTTCTTCTTAAAATTATAATTACAACTATTCCACAACTATAAAATATCTAAACTTCCATTCCCCTATAATTTGCATCCAAACCAAACCTCTTCAAATAACTCCCATTTCCACCAGTTCTACACTTGTTTTTTAATTACCAACCCCTTTACCTCCCTCTCAACTCAAAGATTATCCAACCTCCCAACCTACTAACTTTTATAACACACCCAACCTTCTACTTATCCACACCCTCCCCCCTGCCCAACCCCTAACAACCAAATATAACACACCACCCAAACTCCCCGACACTCCACCCTCACCCTCCATTTAACCCCCACTCACTTCTAAACTATTCTAAAACCCATACTCTTTAACCCACCTGGAGGGTTCATCACCTATACTCTACCTTACTTATATCAACCCAATACTAAACTCAAACCTATACCCCGATCCACTAACCAATCCCCCAAATCACAACCCCGTCTTCACCTTTCTACAGCCTCAATCCCTATATAAAAAGAACTCTCACCATCTCCCTTCAACCTTCAAATTATAACCCATACCCTCACAAAACTCATAATAAATCCTTATCCTATTACCCCCATCAATGTTTGCCAAAATTTCTAATCAAACCAACTCACATATAATAAAATAACCCCCAAACATATCCCCCCCTTTTACCCCCACCCCCCCCCACCAACCCCTCAAATCCATTCCCCCCCACTCCACCTAACCTCCTCATAAATACACTTCATAAAACCAAACCCCACGATCCACCTTTTAAAAATCCCACCATAATCCCCTCCCCATATTCAACATTCAATGATAACACAAACACATATATCCCCACCTTCAAATCCAAACTACCCCACCTAAACCCATCCATCCCATACCCACTACCCCCTCCCCAACATACCGCCACCAAACATTACCACCATCCCACCCTCCAAACCCCCCACTACATCCCACTTATCTAAATCAACCAATTATTCCATCTCCCCACAATAAAAATAAACCCCCACCCATTATTTCCCACCATCCCACACACAAAACACCCACCCCCCCCTCCCCTCACTCTGACTTTCCCCCCACCCCCCCCCAATCCAAAAACCTTCCCAAAACCCCCCACCCCCCTTCCCCCCACTCCCCCCATAACACTATCTACCAACCATACTCAAAACCCAACAAGATCCTCCCATTTTAAACACCTACCCCTCAATTCCTTCCCCCCTCCTTTATCTTCCCCTATCACAAACATTCTTTCATTCTATCCTAATCTCCAGTAGACAGCAATCCAATACCAATAAACACCCCATCCCCCACTCCCAGATTACCTTACTTCATCATTTACCCTATTTATCCATTAATATCTACTCAACCCCCCCTACACATCCCCACCCAAACTTACTAATTGGCACCCCCCCTTCCCCAACGAAAATAAACCCTTTATTCACCCCCCCCCTTATTACCACTCCCACAAGTCTAAATTCCCAAATTATAACCCACCAACCCTATTCCACAAAAATTACCACCACCCCCACCCACCTCAACCTTAACGGACCATTGGAAATCCAAACCAACAATCCCTCTTACTCCCAACAACTAAAACCTCATATCATTACAATTTTTCCCATAATCAAACAACAACTACCCAACATTTTCATTTCTAAACCAAATAACCCCCTCCCCCCCCTTTCCTTTAAATACCCCCCCCCTTATTTACTAACATATACCCTTATTCTGCCCCCAATATTAAAATTAAAAACAACCTACCACCCATCATAAACCCACAAATGCCATATTTTGCACTCCCAACACCTACCCCCCCCCCTTTATATCACAACATAATCACTACTACAAAACACCCAACCATATAGGCCCATATCAAACCCTCCACACTCCATACCCAACTCCCCAACATCCCATCCAAATACCAATTAAAAAATTCCATTTACTTATTCCCCCCCCCTATCACCCCAAACCATCTAATTCCACCAAAAATCCACAAATAAACTTATCTCCCTACACCCCTTTAAATACCTAACCATAAAAATCTCACTCCTCATATAACAATCTACTATAATACTTTGCCCATCACCCACCCCCCCCCAAACCCCACCCCCACAAACCTAAACAAATCCCCCATTCCCCTAATATCAAAATCCCCCTCAACCTTGTCCCACTATACACCAAAACCAACCAACCAATTATCCTCACAATTCTAACCCCCACTTATCAACACACCCCATTTATCCCCCAATATCTAAAAAAATCCCCCTACCACATCACCTTCTCCACTACATCCCAACACCCAATCCCCCCCACCCCAAATCTATACTAAACATACCCTACATCCCTTACATCCCCCAATACTCCTCCCTACCAACCACATTATCCTCCAAAGTAAACAATTCTGTTCAACATTCCCCCCACACTAATAAATCATTCCAACCAACCACTATCATTTCCCCCATATAAAATCCTTAAATCAATTACAAACCTCCCAAATCACCAAACTTTTAAATAATTATTCACCACTCTTACAAATCCCCCACCCCCTCCCCTTACAAAAATCCCCCCATAACCCCCTCTTGGAAACATCCCCATACCCCAACCTCCCACTCACCATACCCCATTCCAACATCCCCCACCATACACAAAATAATATCCATCATAATAACATGTCTTCCCCCATAAAAAATTATTCATTTACAAATCAAAACAAAATACTTCTCACATAAAAACTCACATCATAAAATCCACAAACTTAATCCCCCACTATACCCAATACACCCTAAATCCACCATAATTTAAACCCCTCCCAATCTCATCATCACCATTCCCTTACAACTTTCATATTAAACACATAAAAAACATAATAAACACATAAAAAATACTCAAATCCCATAACATCAAAAACAATCCATTTACCCCCCTATTCAACAATAATACACCACCACACATTTCATAAACATAAATACTACAAAAACATTACCACATTTAAACCCAATTTTATCAAACATTCAATAAAATTATTAACACCCCATTGGAAAACACCCAACCCATCACTAATACCAATATTACAAACAATAAAATCCCCAACAATAATCTAAACTAAACCCTTATTTAATTATAATTCTATCACACTACCCAAATTACATCCTCAAATATTTTTATACCAACAACTTACATATACAATAATCTCTCCAAAAAACAACAACCTAAAAACCCCCCCACAATCTCGCTACAAATCCCACAAAATAAAATACACATCAAAACATAAAATCATTACTTTCACAAAAAATACCTCACCATTAAACTATTCCTATATCAATCCTTTATAACCTCCCTTAAAATTTAATCCCCTAACCCAACCAAATTAAATTTAACCCCCCTCCAACCCCCAAATCTTCCAAAACCAACCAAACCATTAATTACCATCCTAAAAATACATAATTTCCCAACCCATAACACAAAACTTTAACCTACAACTAAAAAAAACATAATCCCCAACTATCAATTTACCCCACAAAATATACCATATCCCACCCTCAATAAAACTCCCCCTAACTAACCCTTAATAAACCCCAAAAAAATAAAAATCCAAACAACCTCCACACATCAAAAAAATTCCCAAATCCAAAATTCCAAATAAAACACCCCAACCAATAAATTAACTTAAACCCCCAAACTAAACTTCCTATTCCCCAAACAAACAAACATATAAACTTACTACACCAAAAAAACCAAATCACAAAACCCATCAACCTAAACATCCCCCAAAAATCCCCAAATAATCATTCCATCTTTTTGTATAACTAAAACTCCCCACCCAAAAAAATCCAACCAAACTAAACCCCTAATCCTCAACACAAAAACACCCAACCACCCTTCCCATAAATCCCTAACCCTACTTCAAACACAATCTCAACAAACTATATCACTCCCAAAACTAAACCATACCAAAACAATCTAATAAACCCCCTATCCCAATACCCCATCCCAAACAACCTTCAAACTAATCTATTAACCCCAAATCCCAAATAACCCCCCCCTATTCCCCAAAAAATACTTAAATTATCCCAAACCAACCCCAATTAACCCAAAACCACCATACAAAAAACCCCCCACACCTACAAATTAATATCAACCCCCCCAATTAACCATACAAAAAACAACCACCAACATAACCCCCAATCCCCCCCCCCACCCCATACAAACCTCCCCACCCATTAATACTATCCAAAACCCCCAACCAACCAACAATTCCAAATTAAAAAATAAAAACCCACCCCCAATTCATAATCCAATCACAAAAAAACCCATACCCTCACACCAATACACCTAACAAGTCTACCCTATACACACCCCCTATACCCCCACAACCACCTCCCCCCCCATCAAACCCCAACCCAACAAATACCCACAAACCCACAAAACTTAAACTCCTCATCCACATAATCCACCAAAAACTAATCCCATACCCAAACACCCCACCCCCCCCACCCTACAAACCATATCTACCCAAAAAAAACCCCACCTCCAAACCCACCCAAACCCCCACCCCCAAAAATCCCAAACTTCCCCAACCCCCAAAACCAAAACATCAACCAACCCACACCATACAAAACCTTTAACAAACCAAATTTCACAATCCCACAAAACACTCACCCAAACTACAAAACTCCCCAAACTACAACTCGCATATAATAACCCCCCAATAAACCCAACCCCCACCACTCCACAAATTAACCAAAAACCACCCCCCCCCCCCACCCCCACCATACCCCCCACATCTTTCTACCCCACCCCCTACCCCCAACAAACAACACTAAAATCCAAACCCAACCATAACCAAACCCCCCCCCCAAACCCAAAAAAAAAAACCAAACTAACCCCAAACCAAACCCAACCCCTTCCCCCCCCATAAAAAACATTATACCCCCCCAAACCCATTACAAACCCCCTAAAAACCAACCCAAATCCAAAACCCACCTAAAAAACCCCATGCCCAAACAACCCTAAACAACCCAACCCCATACAACCCCCAAACCCCCAAAAAACACCCCCCAACCAAAAAACCCCACCCCCCCCCCCCCACCCAAACCCCCAAATCCTTTAAATGTTCTTAAAACTTAACCCTCCACCCCCATAACCCCACCAATAACCCCAAATCAAAACCCCCCACAATCCAAACCCCCCCCAACCAAAACCCCCCCCCCCCCAATCCCAAACACCAAAAACCAAAAACCCACCCACAATACCAATCCCAAAAACAAAACACAAAAAAAAACCATCCCCCACCACAACCCAAAAACCACAAAAAAACAAACCCAACCCAATATACCATAAAATACATTGTCAACCAACACCATCCCACACCCAAAAAAAAACATCTCCAAAAAAAAAACACAATAAAAAAAACAAAAAAAAACCCCCCAACCCACAATACCACACACTACATTACAACCCCCCCCCCCCAACACCCAACCAACCCCCCCCAAAAAACAATCCACCCCAAACTAACCCCCCCACACTATACCAACAAAAAACCTACCCCCTTAACCCCCCTCAAACACCAACCCCAACCAAACCCAAACCTACTTTACCAACTTTTACATTCCCAACAAAACCCCCCATTACCCCCCCCCTCCAAAAAACACAAAACCCAAAACCCCAAACCCCAAAAATATACCCCCCCCACCACCAAAAATTTCCCCCAACTTAAAAAAAACCCGCCTCAAAAATTAACATCCAAAAACCCCAAACCAAAAACAACAAAAACCCCTAAAAATTAAACAACCCAACCCCCCAACCCCAAAAAAAACCCCCCAAAACCCCACCCAACCCCAACAAAAACCCCCCCACACAAAACCATCCAAACAAAACCAATTAACAAAATCCACCAAAACAAAACAAACCCAAAAAAAAATAACCCACACCAACCCACCAACCCCCCCCACACTAAAATCCCCATTACACATCAATTCCCCAAATAACAAACCCCCAACACCACCCACCCCACCCCAAACCCCCCACCCAAAAACCCAACAAAATTCCAATTCCCTCAAAAAAAACAAAATACCCAAAATCCCAACCCACCAACCATACCCCATTTACAAAAAACCCCAAACAAAATCCCTCCCCCCCCCATTAATCCTCACTTAAATCACAAAAACCCACCCAAAATTCCCCCCCCTATAAAACAATTCCCATAAAACCCCTTAATAACAACCCCATCTATTATTTCCCCCAAACTAAAAATATCCAACCACAAAACCCCAACCCAAAACAATCCCCCCCTTATACCCATTCCCCCCCCACAAAACCCCCAAACTAATTCTGATATAAACAACCCATTACCCCCCCCATATTAATTTACCAAAAAAACCTATCACAACCAATAAAAAATCCAACCCCAACATCTTACCCCCAAATTCCCCCCAAATCCCTTTTAATGGTCCCCCAAAAATTTTGTACCACCCCCACCCCATTAAAATAAACCCCCCACCAACCACCACCAAACTAAAAACTATATAACAACCCCCATCACCAAATCCATCAAACAAAACACAAAAAATCACAAACCACACAACCCCAAACCCCAAACCCCCCCACCACCCCCACCAAACCCAACAATTTCCCCAAACAATAAACCAAAAAATCAAACCACCCCTCAAAATACCCAACACACATTCATTAAAACACATCCCATAACCCCTAAAACCCCAAACACCCTTAATCAAAACCATACACACTACCAATCACAATCAATAAACCAACCCTTAATCCCACCCTAATAATTTCATTAATAAATTAAACACTTCACACCAACAATACAAATTTTTATTTCCATTTTACAACCCACCAAACTTAAACAAACCCCAAAACCCACAACACACAAAATCATCCAACTAACAACCACCCCACCCATATTTCCCCTAACCAATACAACCCCTACCAACAAACCCCAAAACAAACCCACAATAAAAAATCCAACCCCCACATTACCCCACACCACAACAACAACTCACCCCAACCATTTTTCCACCCAAACAAAACCATCCCATCACCACAACCCCAAAAAATTAACCCCCCACCCCAACACCCAATTCAAATTCAAAATCCCTTCCCCCCATATTATCACAACCCAAACCCCCCAAATCCCCCTCCCCTCAACCATAAACCACACCCCTATAAATAACAACAAAACACCAAACCCAAACTCAAATTTAAAAAACCAAATAAAAAAAACCATCCCCCCAAACACAACAACCATAAAATCCCCCCAACACCCCCCCAAACATAAAATAAAAAAACCCCCAACCCCCAACAACCCTCAACATATTCCAACCAAAACAATCCCCAACCACCCCATAACCCAAACCCCATCCCTAATTAAACCCCCCCCCACAACCCCCCACACCATTTACCACCATACCCCTACCCATCCTTACCACCCCCCCAATCAAACCACCATCCCCCCAAACCCAATAAAACCCCCCCCAACATCAAATAATCACAATCCATAACACCCCCCCCCCACAACCTCTACCCAAAAACCTAACCCTCAACAAAAAACCCACCAATATACCCAACCCATCAAAACACCATCCCAACATCAATATCAAAAGCCACTATTCAAACCCAACACCCTAAAACAAAGCCATATAAAACCCAACTACCCAACAATTCACACCACATATCCCCAACCCCCCTCACAAATATACCCCAAAATATCCAACCCCCCCCACCCCCCCCCCAACCCATCCCAAATCCATTATAAATTATAAACACCCCAAAAAATTCAACCCCAACATTCCCAAAACCCCCCCCCCAAACACCACCACCAAAACCCCAAACCCCCCAACACCTACATCCCCCAATCCCCCAAAACAAACTCCACAAATTCCCCCATACACCAAAACATCAACAAACAACCCCCAACACATACCCCAACCCCCCATCCCCAACCCCCCCACCCAACCCCCCCACCCCAACCCAAACCCCCCCCCATACAACACCATACCCCAACCCCACCCCCCCCACCCCACACTCACCCCCCCAAACCCCAAACCCAACACAACAAATCCCAAACCAACCCCCCCCCAAACCACCCCCCCCCACCCAAACCCCCAAAAACCCCCCCCAAAACACCCAAACCCCCCCCCAACACCCACAAAACAAACCCAACAACCCCCAAACCCCCACCAAACCCCCCAAAACAACCCCCCCCCCCACTACAACCCCAAAAACAACCCCCCAACCCCCCCAATACACCCCCCCCCAAAACACCCCACAACCCACCCCCCCCCCAACCCCCAAAACACCCAAAACACAAAAAAAACCAAAAACCCAACCCCCCACCCCCCCCACCCCCCCCCCACCCCCCCCACCCCCCCCCCCCCCCCCCACCCCCCCAAACCACCACCCCCCCCCCCCCTCGCCCCCCCCCCCCCCCCCCCCCCACTGCCCCCCACCCCCCACCCCCACCAAACCAAAAACAACCAACACCCCCCAACCAACCCCAAACCCCTCCCACCCCCCCCCCCCCCCCAAAACAACCAAACACCACAACCCCCCCCCACACCCCCCCCCCCCCCCCCCCCCCCCCCCAAACCCCCCACCCAAACAAACCCCCCCCCCCCCACAACCCCCCAAACCCAAACCCAACCAACCCACCACCCAAAACACCCCCCCCCCCCCCCCCCCCCCCCCAAAACCCCCCACCCACCCCCCCCCCCCCCCCCCCCAACCAAACCACCCCCCCCCCAAAAAACAACCAAACCCCCCCCCCCCCCCCCCCCCCCCCCCCCCCCCCCCCCCCCCCCCAAAAAAACCCCCCCCCCAAACCCCCCCCCCCCCCACCCCCCCCCCCAACCCCCCCTAACCCCCCCCCCCCAAAAACACACCCCCCAACCCCCCCCCCCCCCCCCACCCCCCCCCCAACCCCCCCCCCCACCCAACCCCCCCCCCCCAAACAAACCCCCAAACCCCCCAACCCCCCCACACCCAAACCCCCCCCCCCCAACCCCCCCCCCCCCCCACCCACCCACCCCCCCCGCCCCCCCCCCCCCCACACCACCACAACCCCACACACACCCCCCCCAACCCCCCCCCAAAAAACCACCCAAAACCCCCCCCCCCCCCCCCCCCACCCCCCCCCCCCCCCCCCCCAAACCCCCCCCCCCCCCCCCCCCAAATTGTCCCCCCCCCAACCCCCCCCCCCACCCAACCCAACATCCCCCAAAAAACCACCCCCCAAAACCCCCCAACCCCCCCCCACCCACAACCCCCCCCACCCCCCCCACCACACCCACCCCCCCCCCCCCCCCCCCCCACACCCCCCCCCTATCCCCCCCTCCCCTCCCCCCCCCTCACCCCCCCCCCCAAACCATTGTAACCCACCCCCCCCCCCCACCCCAACCCCCCCCCCAAAAACCCCCCCACCCCCCCCCCCAACAACCCACCCCCAACCCCAACCCCACCCCCCACCCCCCCCCCACCCCCCCCCCCCCCCCCCCCCCCCACCCCCCCCAAAAAACCCAAACCCAATCCCAAAAAACCCCCCCCCCACCCCCCCCCCCCCACCATCCCAAAATAAAATCCCCACACCCCCCCCCCCACCCCCCCCCCCCCCCCCCCCCCCCCCCAAACCCCCCCCACACCCCAACCCCCATAAACACCCCAACCCCCACCCCCCCAACCCCCCCCAAATACCACCCCCACCCCCCCCCCCCCCCCCCCCCAAAACCAAACCCCCACCCCCCCAAAAAAACCCCCCCCCCTACCCCCACCCCAACCCCAACCCCATCCCCAAACCCCCCCCACCCCCAAAACCCCCCCCCACCCCCCCCACACCCCCCCAACAACCCCACAAACTAACCCCATTCCCCACCCCCCCACCCCCAACCCCCCCCCCCCCCCCCCCCCCCCCCCCCCCCCCCCCCCCCCCCCCCCCACCCCCCCCCACCCCCCCCCCCCCCCCCCAAACCACCACACACCACACCACCGCCACCACCCCCCCCCCCCCCCCCCCCCCCCCCCCCCCCCCCACCCCCCCCCCCCCCCCCCACCCCCCCCCCCCCCCCCCACCCCCCCCCCCCCCCCTTCTACCAACCCCCCCCACCCCCAAGTCCCCCCCCCCCACCCCATCCCCAAAAACACCCCCCCCCCCCCCCCCCCCCCCCCCCCCCCCCCCCCCCCCCCCAAACACCCACACAACCCCCCCCCCCACCCCCCCTCCTCCCCCCCCCCCCCCCCCCGCCCCCCCCCCCCACACACCCCCCCCACCCCCCCGTACCCAACCCCCACCCCCCCCCCCCCAACCCCCCCATACCCCCCACCACCCAATCCCCACCCCCTAACACCAACCACCCCCCCACCCCAATAAACCCCCCCCCCAACCCCACCCCACCAAAAACAAATGAACCCCCCCCCCCAACCACCCCCCCAAAACCCCCCCAACCCCACAAACATCACCCCCCCCCCCCAAAACCCCCCCACCAAATACAATTGCAACCCACCCCCCCCACCCCACCCCCAAACCCCCCCCCCCCCCCACCCCCCACCCAAAACCCCCCCCCCAACCACCAAACATCCCACCACCCCCCAAAACCCCCCCCCAAAAAAACCCCCCCCCCCCCCCCACCCAACAAACCACAACCCCCCCCCAACCCCTCCCAACCCCAAAAAACCCCCCCAACCCCACACCCCCCATACCCCCACAACACCCCCCCACCCCCCCCCCCAAACCCCCCCACCCCCAAAACCCCCCACCCCCCCCCAACCAAACACCACACCCCCCCCCCCCCCCCCCCCCCCCCCCAAAAAGTCCCCCCCCCCACCCATTAACCCCCCCCAAAACCCCCCCCCACACACCCCCCAACCCACCCAACCCCACCCCCAAACCCCCCCCCCCCAAACCCCAAACCCCCAACCCCCCCCACCCCACCCACCCACCCACCCCCCCAACCCCCCCCAACCCCCAAATTTAAACCCCCCCCCCCACCCCCACCCCACCCAACCACCCCCCCCCAACCCAACCCCACCAATAATTAAACCCCCCATCCCAACTACACCAACCCCACCCCCCCCACCACCACCCCCCCACCCCCCCAACCCCCACCCCCCACCCCCCCCCACCCCCCCCCCCAACCCCAACCCCCCCCCCACCCCCCCCCACCCCCCCCCAACACCCCCCCCACCACCCCACCCCCCCCCACCCCCCCCCACCAAAAACCAAAACCACACCCCCCCCCCCCCCCCCCCCCCCCCCCCCCCCCAAACCCCCCCCCCCCCCCCCCCCCCCCCAACCAAACCCCCCCACCCACCACCCCCCAACCACTTGCACAACCCCCCCAACCCACCCCCCCCCCCCCACCCCCCCCCCCCCCCCCCCCCCACTAAACCCCCCCCCACCCCCCCCCCGACCCCCCCACCCAACACCCCCCTACCAATCCACACCCCCCCCCACCCCCCCCCCAACCATCCCACCCCCCCCCCCTACCCCCCCCGTCCCCCCCCCCCCCCTTCCCCCCAAAACCCTTAACACCCCCCCACCAAAACCCCCCCCCCCCCCCAACACCCCCCCCCCAAACCACCACCCCCCATACCCCCCTACCCCACCCCCAACGTCATCCACCACATTCCACCCCACCCCCCATCTACCACAACCAACCCCACCACCCCCAAAAACATACCCACCCCCCATCCGAACCCACCCCCCCCCCCCACCCAACCCCCCCCAACCACCCCACCCCCCCCAACCCCAACACCCCAACCCCACCCCCCCCACCCAAACCCCCCCCCCAACAACCCAAAAACCACCCCCACACCCCCCCCACCCCCAACACATTTATAAAAAAATAAAAAACCCCCACCCCCCCCCCCCCCCCCAACCCCCAACACAACCCCAACCCACCCCAACAAAATCCCCCCACACCAAAAATACCCCCCCCCCCCACCCCTTCCCCCCCACTACCAAAAAACCCCCCACCCCCACCCCCCTTTTCCCACCCATGGAACACCCCCCCCCCCCCATTATAACCCCCCCCAAACACCCCACCCCCCACCCCCCTCACACCACCAAAAATTACACCCCCCCCCCCCCCCCCCCCCCCCCCCCTTCTAAACCCCCCGACTCCCCCCCATAAATTTTACCCCACCCCCCCCCCCCCACCACCCATACCCCCCCCTCCCACCATAAACATCCCCCCCCCCAAACCCCCCCCCTTCCCCCCCCCTCCATTCCCCCACCTCCCCCACAAATTACCCCCCCCCCCCCCCCACCCCCCCCCCCCCCCCCCCCAAAGTTACCCCCCCCCCATCCCCCCCCCCCCCCCAACCCACCCCCAACCCCACCCCCCCCCACCCCACCACCCCACCTTCACCCCCCCACCACCCACCCCCCCCCCCCACCCCAAACCCACCTCCTTAATCCCCTCCACCCCCACCTTTAACCAAACCCTACCCCCACACCCCCCCACCAAACAACCCCCCCCCCAATAATTGTCCCCTTCCCATATCCCCCCCCACAATTTTATTCCAAACAACCACCCCCCACCTCTAAACCCATCAAACCCCCTTTTACCACTTCACACTTTCCAACCACCCCCCAACCCACCCCCCCCACCCCCCACCCCCCTTCCCAAACACTTCAACTCACCTCCCCCCTCCATTTATCAAACCCCCCCCACCCTTTAATTTGTCTCCCCCCCCCACACCTTTACCCCACCCTCCCCCCATTAAAAAACCCATTCTTCTACCCTCCCCACCTCCCCCCCCCAAATTCACTTACAAAACAAAATTACCACCTTTGACCCATTTTCACAAGTACCACCCCCACACCCAAATTTTCTCACAACCTTCACACAATCATTTCCACCCTAAACAACCCCCACCCCCTCGCCGCCAAAAACTATTCTCAAATACCATCCCCAATCCCCTTGCCCCCCCACACCGGTCCCCCCCACCCCCCACCCACCTTTACCCAACTCCACATCCCCCCCCAATTCAACCCCCCCACCCCACCCCCCACACCAACACCCTAACTACCCCCCCCCACAAATTACACCCCATAGTGTCTAACTGTAAGCACCCCAATACTCCACCCAGACCCTATACCCCCCCGAGGTGACTTCCCCCCCTTTTGTTTAGTTCCCCAACCCCCCTCCTCCCCCCCGACCCAAACATGGTCCAGCCCGCATCATTTGTTCAACCCATCCCCCCATCTCCCATCAACATCCACCTCCAACCCCCCTTTTTCTCAGCCCATTGTCCCCCCCCCCCGCCCCAACTACCCATTCCTTTCCGGGGGTTTTTTATTCCCACCTAAAACCCTCACCCCCCCCCCCTCCGTCGGTAATCTTTTCCCACCCAATTTCCCCCCCCCCCCAACATCACAACCTCACCCCCTATCCACATCAACCTTTAAGACACCCGGATTGGGGATTTCTCACCCCTTTTCACCACCCACTTTTGCCCCACGGGGGTCCTTCCAAACCAAACTTGGCCCCCCTGTTGATCAGGGCAAACCACCTACGGGGTAAGGGGAGTGGTAAAGTAAAAACCGCTTGATCAAACCCCAATAATACAATCGGTTTGGAAGGGGGGTAACGAATGAACCCCTTTACACTTGGGGGGCAAAGGTGTTATGTCTTTAACCTGTAAAATCTACTGAAATGCCTCCCGACCACACCCAACTACATCCATTGTGTGTTACTACCCCCGACTCTAAGGTATTCCAACTCCCACACCCTAACCCCTGGGTCGTTTATGACACACCCCACCCAGACACTCAGAGGTGTCTGGTTGTAGGGCCGTGACCCCCCCGGGGATCGCCCCCCGCCAACGTCCCCCACCCACCCAGTGTTTTTTTATGCCCGCCACCCGTCAAAGTAGGCCGGCCCCCTAAAAAGTAACACCCCACCAGCTTAAAAACTCGGAATCGGGAGTGTCAACTCGCCCCCCCACCCCCTACCAAACCCCCCCTACCCCTCAACCAACAATCTGCCCTGGGGCACGGGTGGTAAGCCATTCAAATTGGTCACCCCCATTACACTTCCCACTAATACAGCTTGAAAGGGGACCCAACCTCAACTTGTTCGGATCTTCCCCCCACAAACCCACGCCCATAAAACTCAAGGTAACCCGACCCCCTTGGTTGCAACCCCAAGATCCCCCGCCTTCATGACGAAACTAGAAAGCAAGACTCAAGAACATGGGTCCAGAAAAAGGTTGTTGACCTAACCCAATGAGGTCACTAACCCTTCCCACGCCCAGGCATGGGTGTTGGCCAATGTGTGAATATTTTAGGAAACCCCTATGGGGATGGATTGGGACCGTCCCTGGTATCCGGTTTGGTGTTGGGGGGCAGGTGGGGGGTGGGGAGGGTTGGGGGGAGAGTTTGGTGGGTTGGGGGGGTGTACATCGGGCGCTTGGGGTAGATGGAGGGGGGTTTGTGCCCTGTAGGGTTCAGTGGTGGATTGTACAGTCGTAGGGGTATGTTTGTTCTCAACGTTACGGTGATGTGGAATATTTTACCCATGGGGGTTGCTATCTGGGGTGATTGTGTTTGTGGAGTTGCGGAATGGACGTGGTGGGTTAAGACGTTAAAAGGGGGTGTGGGGTGTGGGGTGTGGGTTTTGTTATGATTTTGGTTTTTGTTTTGTGTGTTTTTGTGGTAGGGGTTGGTATGTGGGGGCTGAATTTTTTGGTTATTTGGTGAAAGGGGTAAGTTTTGGGTGGTGTGAGATTGTGGGTTGGGTTTGGTGGGGTTGTTTGTAATTAGTGGGTGTGGGGGTAAACTAGTGATGAAGGTGTTTGGGGGGGTTTTGGTTTGATGTGGGTTTCAATGTTGGGGTGGGAAGGGTTTCTGGGGGGTGGGTGTGGGTTGGGGGTTGGGGGGAATTGGTTGTGAGGCATCCACCAACCTCGCCTGTGTTGGGGGGGGTGAGGGGGGGGGGGGGGGGGGGGGGGGGTTGTGGGTTGTGGTCGGGTGGACGGGGGGGGTATTGGGGTGTGGGGGTGGGGTTGAGGGGTTTTATTTTTTTTTGGGTGGTGGTTGGGGGGGGTTGTAGGGAGTTTTTTTTTTTTGTGGGGGGGTTTGGGGAGGTAACGTTTTTTGGGTGGTGGGTTAATGAAACTTTTGGGTTGTACATGGGGGGAGTTGGGTGGGGGGGTTGGGGGGGTGTTAATGTTTGTTGGTAGGCCAGTGTATGTGTGGTTTGGGGGTTATGGGGTAGGAATTTTTGTATGGGGGGTTTGGTAAGTGTTAGGATGGGTTGGTTATGGGGGTGGGGTTGTTTGTGGGGGGGTGGGTTGGGTTTGGGGGTTTGTTTTGGTTGTGTGTGTTGGGGTGTTTTGTGTTTGGTGTGGGTTTGGGTTTGTATGGGGGGTGGGAGTGGGTGGAGTTTTTGTTGTTGTTTTTTGTGGGGGGTGGGGGTGTTTGGTGTGGGTGGGGGGTGTTTGTTTTTGTGTGGGTGGGTTGTTTGGTTTGGGGGGTTTTCGGGTTCGGGTTGGTGTTTTTGTGTTTTTCTTTGGTTGTTTTTGTTTTTGTTTGTGTGTTTGGGGTTGGGGTTTTGTTTGGTGTGTTGT